>VWZL01002679.1:0-38297 GCA_013396915.1 Stercorarius parasiticus
TAGAGGAGCCAACGAGGAGAGGTTGTTCTCACTTTGTTCTCACCAACAATGAGGGGATGGTGGGGAATGTGGAGCTCGAGGGTAGCCTTGGCTGCACTGACTGTGAAATGGAATTCAAGATCCTTAGGGCAGCAAGGAGGCTGCACAGCAAGCTCACTATCCTGGACTTCAGCAGAGCAGGCTTTGGCCTCTTCAGGGATCTGCTTGGAGAGTACCATGGCATAAAACCCTGTAGGGAAGAGGAGCCCAAGAACTGGCTAGTATTCAAGGCTCACCTCCTCCAAGCTCAGGAGCAATGCATCCCAGCAAAGAGGAAGTTGTGAGGCCTGTATGGATGAACAAGGAGCACCTGGAGAAACTCAGACTCAGAAAGGAAGTCTACAGAGGATGGAAGCCTGTGAGTAATTCAGAGAAATTGTCTGAGCAGCCAGGGATCAGGTTAGGAAAGGTAAAGCCCTGATGGAATTAAATCTGGCTAGGGATGCCAAGGGCAACAAGAAAAGCTTCTATAGACATGTCAGTGATAAAAGAAAGACTACAGAAAATGTAGGCCCTCTCCGGAAGGAAACAGGACACCACGTTACCAGGGATATGGGGAAGGCTGGGGTACTCAATGACTTTTTTGCCTCAGTCTTCATCGGCTACAGAGTGGGCTCTAGCCACACTGCCCAAGTCACAGAAGGCAAAGGCAGGGAATGGGAGAATGAAGAACTTCCCACTGTAGGAGAAGATCATATTCGAGATCATCTGAGGAACCTGAAGGTAAACAAATCCATGGGACCTGATGAGGTGCATTTGTGGGTGCTGAGGGAACTGGTGAAGTTGCTAAACCACTATACATCATATTTGAGAAGCTGTGGCAGTCTGGTGAAGTTCCCACTGACTGGAAAAGGGGAAACATAACCCCCACTTTTAAAAAGGGAAAAAAGGAAAACCCAGGGAACTACAGGTCTCACCTCCATGCCTGGCAAGATAGTGTAGCATATCTTCCTGGAAACTCTGCTTGGGCACATGGAAAATAAGGAGGTGATCAGTGACAGCCAACATGGCTTCACTAAGTGCAAATTGTGCCTGCACAAATTTGGTGGCCTTCTATGACAGGGTTACAGCATTGGTAGATAAGAGGAGAGCAACTGACATCATCTACCTGGACTTGTGCAAAGCATTTGACACTGTCCTGCATGACATCTTGGCCTCTAAATTGAAGAAACATGTATTTGATGGCTGGACCACTTGGTGGATAAGGAATTGTCTGCATGGTTGTACTCAAAGAGTTGTGGTTAATGGCTCGATGTCCAAGTGGCAAATAGTGGCAAGTGGCGTTCCTCAGGGGTCAATACTGTGACCGGTGCTGTTTAACATCTTTGTTGGTGACATGGACAGTGGGACTGAGTGCACCCTCAGTAAGTTTGCTGACAAAAACCAAGCTCTGTGGTATGGTTGACACCCTGGAGGGAAGGGATACCATCCAGAGGGACCTGGACAGGCTGGACAGAGAACGGATTGAGCATAGCCCTGAGGAGAAAGTCTTGGGGGTGTTGGTGGATGAGAAGTTCAACATGAGCCAGCAATGTGCACTCACAGCCCAGAAAGCCAACCTCATCCTGGGCTGCATCAAAAGAAGTGTGGCCAGCAGGTTGAGGGAGATGATTCTACTCCCCTACTCAGCGCTCGTGAGACCCCACCTGGAGTACTGCATTCAGCTCAGCATAGGAAAGACATGGACCTGTTGGAGCGAGTCCAGAGCAGGGCCACAAAGAGTATCAGAGAGCTGGAGCACCTCTCCTATGAGAACAGGCTGAGAGAGTTGTGGTTGTTCAGCCTGGAGAAGAGAAGGCTCTGGGGACACCATGTACCAGCCTTCCAGTATCTGAAAGGGGCCTAGAGGAAAGATGGAGAGAGACTCTTTATGAGGGAATGATGAGGGGTAACTGTTTTAAACTGAAAGTGGATAGATTTACATTAGATATTAGAAAGAAATTTTTTACTGTGAGGGTGCTGAGACACTGGAACTTGTTACCGAGGGAAGTTGTTGAGGCCCCATCCCTGAAGGTGTTCAAGGCCGGGTTGGATGGGGCTTTATGTAACCTGGTGCAGTGGAAGGTGTCCCTACCCATGGCAGGGGGATTGGAACTAGATGATCTTTAAGGTCCCTTCCAACCCGAACCATTCTATGATTCTATGATTTGCAATAGTTGGGCAAAAATTCTGAAGGTGACTTTGTCATTCTTTGCCTATAGGGCTTGTGCCTCTTTTTTTTTTTTCTTTTCTTTCTTTCCTTTTTTACTCTAACTCTGTAAAATTCACCTGTAAAATTTTGGTCGCCTAATACAGACCTGTTGGAGCAACCTTTGTTAGAGTGAAAACCTATCTGCTCGGTAGATTAAAAAATAATTTTCTTCTCAAGCCTTCTCAGCAGTGTAGATAAAACTGAATTTTGTGATGAAAGTAGAATAGATTTTAATGTACATGAAAGGGAAATGACGGGTGTAGGAGAGCTGAGTGGAACACAGTTTCCGATGGCTTTGGTAATGGGAAGGGGCATGCGAATGGTCAGTGAGGTTTCAGGATGCTCTGAGAAGTTTGGGAACAGTGTGCAGGTGAGGGGTAGGAGGAAGGCATCTTTATTTTTTTCTCTCTCCAGCCCCTCCTTCTCTCCTGCATTTCTTGTCACAGTGCTGCTGGGGTGTGGGATATTCACTCCATCCCTGGTCCTGTAGATTGCCTCCTCCTCCAATATAGGCAAAGTGGGACAGGTTTCTCCCCAGATTTTCCTGCTGTAGGTAACTATTTGCCCGTAAATAAAGACAGTTTTCCAAAATTTGTTCGAAGGGGTCCAGCGGAGGGCCACGAAGATGATCAGAGGGCTGGAGCACCTATGCTATGAGGACAGGCTGAGAGAGTTGGGGTTATTCAGCCTGGAGAAGAGAAGGCTCCAGGGAGGCCTTACAGCGGCCTTCCAGTACCTAAAGGGGGCCTACAGGAAGGATGGGGAGGGGCTCTTTATCAGGGAGTGTAGTGATAGGAAATGGGGTAACAGCCTCAAATTGAAAGAGGGTAGATTTAGATTGGATATCAGGAAAAAATTCTTTACTGTAAGGGTAGTGAGGCACTGGAACAGGTTGCCCAGGGAAGCTCTTGATGCCCCATCCCTGGAGGTGTTCAAGGCCAGGCTGGATGAGGCTTTAAGCAGCCTGGTCTAGTGGGAGGTGACCCTGCCCATGGCAGGGGGGTTGGAACTAGATGATCTTTAAGGTCCCTTCCAACCCGAACCATTCTGTGATTGTGCGTGATTCTGTGAAAATTTCACATGCACTTACCTTGCTTAACCAGTAGACTCCTGTTGTCAGCAGAGTCCAATTTGCCCTGAGAAGTTCCCACCAGGGCACACTAGCAGCCCTCCTGTTCCCCAGAACACAAACAGGACTATCACACTTCTTGTTTTCATGGTACCATTTCAGGGGGCTCATAAAAAACCTAACACCTGCACATATGCCAAGCTTGCACAGGGTACACAGTCAATGTTACGGTTCCCTTCGATGAGAAAAATGTAAACACAAAACCCACAGACTTTTCGAGAAACCCCAGTCTTGTTCCCCAAGTATGATGGACGCCCAAGTCCTGTGTTAAACCTGAGGTTAATTTGTACAGTGTGATCACATCCATACTCTCCTGCTAGTGGTCCTAGGACACATTACCACAAATCCTGCCTAGCATTTGAGAAAATCTGAATTGTTCCACAGGGAACTGTCTTAGAAGTTTAGCAGTGCTTAATGCTGTTTAATGTACTAATGCTATGAATCTCTCCAGAAGTTTTTTTGCCATTCATGACATGTCTTTATGTACAAAATGTTTATATTTTTTCTCCCAGTTTTTTCTTCCCCTTTCTTTTTATCTTTAAACACATATGTATGCGTGTATGCAGACATAAATAAAATATATATAATATGTATAATTTAAATAAATACACCTTTATAGCACCAACTGGTTCTTGTGTTCTGCCACCACACTCCCGATCGGACAAAATGGAAAAAGCAACTCCTCTCTGTTCCAGCTGGTCCTCTTAGCTTACCTTTTTGTATGATCAAAAAGCACAATTACTGTCTTACAATTTTCTGCTATAATTAAACTGCATATCTACAGCTTTCTTAGCAAATGAAAATCTCCATATTAAACAGAGGAGCATCCAGCAATACCTTGTTTTCATAGCAACCATTCAGTAATGACAAGCAGAATTCAAAAGCTATGGTATAAGAAAATCTATTATGGCTACTCCTGTAATCCTCCTGTAATTTATGCTTAAAACAATTTATGAGTGCACACTGAATGCTGGCGTGCATAACATTAAGCATCCAGTTCAAAGAAATCAGCTCCAAGTTTTTTTCTCAGGATTGTAACTTTTTTTGTGGCCCTGTATCATCAATGAAATGCAATTCTGCAAATGTGTATAAAGAATACTTTTAAACAGCCAACTTTAACACATCATCTGAGTTGACCAGTATTTCAAAATTACACTAGTCTTTTCATGACTTTCAAGTGGGGTATGTAAGTGTTCAGATCGTGGTGTTTACTTTTATTATTGTTGTATGCACCGACATTTTGCTATTATTATTTTTGGTCTTTTACATACGGTACTGTGAAAGTAAGAATAACCAGCTTTTTGAGTTTGACCTTTTCAAAATTTTTCTGTCAATCTTTCCAGATTTTGGTGGGAAAATGATAATGTTTTCACAGAAGCTCAAAAGCAGGAACTCAAAAAACACTCATTGTCCCGCGTGATTTGTGACAACACAGGAATTTCTGAAGTGCCAGAAGATGCCTTCCAACTTGCGAAGTATCCACAGGATTTTAAGCATTGTGACAATATACTTGGGATGAATTTAGAAGCTTGGCAAGAATTCTACCAGGAAGGTAATCTGGTAATTGCCAGTCTTTTCTGATTAGAGGGGAGAGTAATCAGCAGTTAAGAGCCCTGACCTTGATTGTGGCAGGTCTTGAGTTACTGGTCGGATGCAGATCTTTAGAATTTCTACCACTTAGAAATGGGATATAGGTCTTTTTCTCCTTCTTTCTCAACTTCTTCTGTAAAAAAGATAGTGTTTGCCAAATTCACTCTGATAACATCAGTGGCTTGTGAGATATCCAGACATTATGGCAACTGGGGCAGGAGTTCTCAGACAGATAGAAAATATTGACTAAGAACTCTGCAGCAAATGCTGTTAGAAGATAATGCTAATTTTTCAAGGTTTAAAAGTCAAACCTGAGGTATTCCATATAAATTCTTGTCCAGAAATGAACTATTTAATTCTTGATCACCATAAAACTTGTGAGTAATTTCATTGAAGTTAGTTTAGAGCAGTAATGGAGAATAATGTTTCAAGGGTAAGGTGGTAATTTTTTAAGAGCTTGTATTTAAGAGTTTTTTATTTGTAGAGGAAATATGTGGAACACCAAAGAGTGTGGAAAATGGTGATTTTGTATACTGTTCAGAATTTGGAAAATCTACAGTGACTTATTCATGTGAATATGGATTTCAATTACAAGGAGAAGAGCAATTAACCTGCACAAGCAAAGGATGGAACTTTGAGGCTCCTGTTTGTATAGGTATCCATTTTTTTGTTGTTGTTTCTGAATATTCTAAAAGCTAAAGTCCAGCATGGCTCATCAGAAGTGAACTCCCTCCTATGCTCTCTTGTAGTCAACATTCTGGGTTCGTAAGTACAATAACATGATAATGTGAAACTCTCCTTGATCCAGAATTGCTATCTCAATCTTTACCCATCCTGATTCAGCAATCAGGCTGATGATAGGAAAATGTCACTAAAAATTAGCTAATTAAGCAAAAATGAGTCAATTAACTACGAGTAGGAAAAAAGCAGCAAATCAGAATTATACATTGCTTCCTCCTACATTCAACATAACAGCAAGACAGTTGTCATTTTCCTAGTATTGTTTCAATGGATGGTCCAGATACAAAATGAGCTCCAAATACAAAATGAGTTCATGTATCACCCTAATAAGTTAAGCAAAAGTGACAAAGAAGAAAATACTGTGGAGCGAATAAGTGAAATCAAGCAAATTAATTATCACTTCAGTTCCAATCTCCTTCCCCCAAATAGTTGTGAAAAGATTTGCCAGAAGTTAATTACTTCTTCAGGTACAAAAGTAGAGCAGGTGAAAAATCAGTAAAAAGATATTGGGTTTGACATTTCACGCACATTTTCAGGGGAATACTTTTCTGTTATTTTAATCATTCTTTTATCTTCTCTCTTATTTTTGCCTTATTTTTACTGTTGAATAGAATAGGATAGGAAGAAAGAGAATGTGGCAAATATTTCATTACAAGACCTTCACTCTTCACAGCTATGAAGGATGTATTCTCTCTGTTGGCATTTCAAATGTGTATGTTTATAATGGTGTGTGTATATCTTTTTTTTAATATATATATATACACACACATACTCAAACTGCTCAGCTTTATAAGAACATGAGAGAAAATGAAACCTGAAAAGGACATATTTAGGAATATATTATGGATGGTGGTAAATTAATTTGAATGCAAGTGCTGCAGCTGATCCGCAATAAAGTCTGCTTATCAGTATTTCTCTGACAGCAGAATAGAAAGCTATTCATTCTAATTGTATACCTGGTATGGAAAAAGTCAAACGAAATTTGCAGCTCTTTCCTTTATTCAAATCCTATTTATCCACTGAATTCCACCCACATAAATACCATATAAAGGAATAAAGCTGTTAAATGAATTATAATAAAATCTTTTCAATAGATTAATGGTCTGGCAGCAAACTGAATAAATAAGTTATATGAATGAATCATTCCTTGTCCTAGTTTCTTTTAATATGTTCAGTAATGTAAACAAAAGATTGTATATCTGCTATAGGAAAACAAGCTGCTGCATATATTAAATAAGCAATGCCTTTATTAAAAGAAAACCATCAAAACCCACTTATGCAGATGCTACTTGAGTTTTACAGTAGAAAGTACTTTGTTCCACGCACGTCTGTGCAATGTGTTCTCATTCTTTTAAATGTTCAGCAAATTAGGAATAAGTCAAGCAATATAATGAGGAGGATAGAGCTTAGCATTTCTGCAGATGGTTTTGAAATTATATGCTGCTCTGGAAAAGACCGAGTGGCCTGCTGGCAAAAGCACAGGAATCTGAGAGCTGTTAATTCCTGCTTACTAACTTTGGCTTTGACAGAAATCATTTCTATTGATTCAGGAAGTCATTTAGTGCTAGACTATGCTACCTTCCTTTATATTAAGTGTTATCTTACTCTTGATAGATAACTCTGTTTACTTCGCTTTAATAAAGTGCGTCTCTCTTTGAGTAGTAGGATAGACTGGCAAGAACTGACATACACTATTTAGTGATAGAAAAAAAAGTTAGGTAGTTAACAGATTCATGACTGGATCTACAAAAGCTGAAATAACACATTTTAATTACAGTGCAGGCAAAACCAGTGCAGGTTTTCCTTCCCAGATGATGACGAAGCCAGTGGGAGTTAACCCAAAACGTAGTCTTGAGGGAGTAATACTTATTCAGGAATCTTCATCCTGAACAACATATTATTTTCCTGCTTCAGAGAGGTGTTATGAGAGTTAGTGTGTCTTAAGGGTTCTGAAGTTTAAGATTATTCCTTGCACGATCAGTCTTTTGACTATCTCAGTTGATGGCTAGATTTGGACACAGCCACTGCTCCGTATTAAAATTTAAGAGAGCATCAGGCTTGATCCTATTTCCAATGAGAGAATTCCCTAAATGGTCTGAGTGACAGTGCTAAACTAAGTCATTCCTACACAGTCAGTTTCTAATACTGATCAAAAAGAGCTATTAAGACTGAAGTAGCAGATCAAACATTGTGGTAGGGTAGGGAAGGAAAGGACAGGAATATAGGGAAGACCAAAAAGGGAAGACACTGAAGGCTCAGCTGCTTGCCCACACATGGGTTAGCAGTGCTTCCCAGGACCATGGGTCAGAGGCGTTCAATAATCTGTCAAATACTACACAGGACTAATGGGGAACTACCTAAACCAGTGCTGGATGCCTATCTTTAGGCAACTGAATCAAGTTCTGCAAGTAAATATTACACAGAAAGAAAAAAGATGCAAAAATATGGAAAAGACTCCATTCTTTCTCTCATTGAGTACTTTCTTTTCTGCACACCACACTGACTCCCATTTTATCACCTAATCAGAATGTGAGAGTGAAATGTCTTGATTGGACTCAGGAACAATATGTTTATGTACATTTTCCAATGGATAATTGTTAATCTGCTCATCGTTCTGTCAGGATATTGTTATTTTACAGAATTAATATAGCATCTAGAAATAACCATCTTTGCAGTGATATCACAAATAACCATTATAAATTTTGTATCCAAAGCTCACCTGAATCCTTGGCTCCTCAAAATCATGGCTAGAAGTGTATAGAATTGTGTCAGTGTTATTATTTTCACTACCTCTACAGAGCACAGTATGGAAAAAGTTTATAGGGGAACGCAAGTCTTAGAACATAAATGCAGGCAAGAAGAGCTCTCAAGTTTAGAGTCTCTATTTTTGAAAATTCAACCAATTGCCATTTGTAGCTTTTGGTAAATTACCAAAAAAACGTTTTCTTATTTTCATCATTTCCAGCTTAAAACCAAACAAGCAAAAAAATCAAATCAAAACAAAAAATTCCCAACTTTGTGCTTTAAATAGTAACAATGAGGATCTTTGACAGTATCTATGCGTCACTGAAAGTGTACAATACCTTTAATTTACAAATACTTGCAGAAAGTGTGTATGAGAAGATATTAATCCCTCTCTGTAATTTGTAATGGTTATTGATCAGTGTGTATTCATTTTGCAGACATCAATGAGTGTGAAAATCAAATTAATCCACCATGCTCTCCCTCTGCTAAATGCATTAACACTAAAGGCAGCTACAAATGTCTCTGTACTGATCCTTACAAGCTGGCAGAAGATGGAAGAACATGCATTGGTAATGCCTGTGAACCTACTGTCCATTAAAAATTTCTCTGTTCTGTTTTACAATGCTGTAAAAATCATAAAATTGAGATTTATTGAATAGCTGTTAACATACATAAAAAAACTCTACACAGTCACGAGCATAAAGATGCAGTCAGATTCTGTAAAGAAAATGAAGGTATTGAAAAAATAATACAGATACAGAAGTAAGCTTTTCGTTTTCCATTCGTACCATATATAAATGGCTAAGTATATCCTGACAGTGCATATGAAGGGGGGGATCAAATATGTCTCATTTTCTCCTAGTTGGTATCGAAATTCAACATCTGAATCTCAAATAAGTTCGACCTATTATGCTCCAAAACTGTTAAGCCTTTTAGGGCTTTTATAAATTATGCATTTTCTTGTTTTTCAGCTTTACAGCATACATAGAAGCTGTATTGGTTCTCAAGGTTTAGGTGGGGAGTATGAGTGTAGTTGCCCACTGATGCTGAGTTCTGGGGAAAGAGTGCCTAGATCTGCCAAAAGCTCCATGAAAACCTGCAATCCAAACTCAAATGGATAGATATCTACTTTGCAAAAGTGCCCAAGGGAAGCACAGGAAGTTGAGAGTCCTCAAATCTTGCACATTCAGTGCTGTATGCCGTGCAATCACAAGTAGACTGAATCTCACTGATGGCACATTTCTTATTTGCCGTTTCCCAGCAAATACCTTGATTATCACACATGGGATTGTACTGTCCCTTATTATTAATTGCACAAAGAAAACACAGGATGATAATTCCCCAGTAAAAAACAAACTCTCTTCTTGGAAACAAACAGATGTCTTCAATGATATGATGTACATCCAGTCAGTTTTCCAGTTGTAGTTCAGGACCACATGAGCATATTCCTCGAGTGAGACCTCATTCCTCAAACGAAACCTTGAGTGAGATCACCAAAGGTCCAGGAGCGAAGGGCAGTGGGAGACTGCACTAACACAGCAGCACTTGACACCCCTCTGGGCAGGCATACCAACAGAAGTACCTTCTCAACAGTGAATGTTCCAGAAGGACATATCTCTCTCTCACTGTAGCAAATGCAAATCCTCAGGGTCAAGTCTTTCTGGGATAAAACTAAAAAGGAATGGTACTAGTCATTCAGAGTTTCATCCTTTAAAATATCAGAAAAATAGAAAAAAACACCTACTTTATTTGTAGGTGTTTCTTATCTTTATTTACAGTTCATTCCTTTACCCATTCAACCATGGTCACATTTATTTACCACTCTAAATCCAGAGACAAAAACCTGCCTTCAGATTAGTTTAAAGAGATTAGTTCAGTGGTGTTGAGTGCAAAAAAGACAGATTATTTGAGGACACTGCACTGACATGAATGTAAGGAAGCTCCAAATATAAGGTGAATTTTATATTTCAAGGGAGGAAACAGAAAGTGCTTACAGTCAGTGCTACTGTGCCAAGTGATCATTACCCCAGACCAAGTCAAATGTGCTTTTCAGAGCTTCATTGGCTTTCTGACAACTCAAGAAAATGGGTGCAAGTACAGCCACCCAGGCCACTGGTGAATATCTGGCATATAAGTTTAGCACCTTCCTTCAAACCTCAGTGGCTAGGGGAGTTTGTCATCTCCATGGACTCATCCTTGTGTGTTATGCTAAGGTTTGGTTTGTTGGATCTCTGGAGTCAGTCATAACAGTTTCTGCTATGTGACACACATTGCTTCCTCTTCCAGCTTAAAGCTATGGGAGAAAGTGTCCATTGACAAATGACTGGCAAAATTTGGCAAGTGATTACCTGAGTCTCCCTTGCATTCTCTTATAGAAATAATGAGACTTGCTTTAGAGTATCTCTGCCGTAAGTGCATTTTAAACTGATTGGTCAATTTGAAATTGTGGCATTAATCAGTCAACAAATCTTTAAGCCACCGCAGAGTGTCAGCCATTACATATTAATTATAATTTATACTGACAAACTTTTAAAAGACATTAGGAGCTAAGGATCATGGGCAAGGGGCAATGTTTGAACATGAAACCTTCTAAAAAAGTGGTGTCCAAGGCATACATACTGAGAAATTAAAGCCAAGCCCAAGTTTCAGTGTTATCATCATGTGAACTGTAACCCAGATGTGCATTCCTGGGGAACAGCCAGGAGGAGTGAGAAGTCTGGGTGCAGTTACAAGGCTATGACCTCACTGGGATCACAGAAACATGGTGGGATAGCTCACATAGCTTGAACGCCAGGATGGATGGATACAGGTTCTTTAGGAAGGAAAAGCTAGAAAGTGACAAGGGGGACATGTTGCATTTTTTGTGAGAGAGCAACAAGAGTTCATGGGGCTCTGCCTTGGGATGGGTCACAAGCCAGTGGATAATTTATAGGTCAGGATTAGTGGGCAGAGAAATATGGTTGCTGTTGTAGTGGATATGTGCTGTGGACTTCCTTATCAGGAAGAAGAAGTAGGTGAGGCCTTCTTCAAACAACTGGAAGACGTCTCAAGTTCACAGGCCCTGTGAACAGTTCATGGGGAACTTTAATCACACTTTAACCTGGAAAGACAACACAGAAAGGCACAAGCAGTCTGGATTTCTGGAGAGCACTGACAGCTCCCTGACACAGATGATCAAAAAGACAACACTGAAAGCTGCTCTGCGGGACCTGGTACTTACAAATGGAATCAGAGAGTGGTTGAGGTTTTAAGGGAACTCTGCAGGTCATCTTGCCCAATCTCTCTGTTCAAGCAGGGCCACCTAAAGCCAGCTGCCCAGGACCACGTCCAGATGGCTTTTGAATATCTCCAAGAATGGAGACTTCACAACCTCTCTGGGCGAAGCGTACCAGTGCTCAGTTACCCTCCAAGTAAAAAAGTGTTTCCTGACTTTCAGATGACACTTCCTGTGTTTTAGTTTGTGCCCATTTCTTCTTGTCCTGTCACTGGACACTACTGAAAAGTGCTTGTGTCTGTCCTTTTTGCACCTGCCCTTCAGATATACACTGATAAGTTTCCCCCTGAAACTTCTCTTCTCAAGGCTAAACAGTCCCAGCTCTCTCAGCCTTTCCTCACAGGAGAGATGCTCTAGACTCTTATCATCTTTGTGGCGCTTCACTGGACTCTCTCCAGTATATCCATGTCTCTCTTGCACTGAGACGCCCAGAAATGGGCACAGCATTCCACATGATGGAAGGCTCCTTGTGAGATCAACTAGTCAAACCTCCCTGTTTAAGCATGATCAGCTACAGCAGGTTGCCCAGGACTGTATCCTGTCTGGTTTTGAATATCTCCAGGAATGGAGACTCCACAGCCTCTCTGGGAAAACTGTTCCAATGTTTGACCACCTTCACAGTAAAAAAGTATTTTTTGCGTTTCATGTTTTTTAGTTTGTGCCCAATGCCTCTTTTCCTGTCAGTGGGCACTACTGAGAAGAGAGTCTGTCTCTCTCATCTTAATGTAAGCAGTTAATTAGCTACTTGATCGTAGATGCTCCCAAAATATTTGTGTTAACAAGTGAAAGGAGAATGTTACCAACAGTCAACTGTGTTCTACTTTGTTTAATTTCCGTATTAAAAAAATGTATGACAAATTTATGTAACGCAACTTTTCTGTGTTTTTACTTCAGCTGATAAAATAAGCTTTTATCAAGGTTGTTGGGTGGCTTGGTTTGTTGGTTTGTTGTTTTTTGCATTTTTAAGGACATCATTCATAAGGCCCAGCTAATTTCACTGTATATTTAGAATGAGGTTTTGAGCCTTGGTAAAAAAGGCAGTGCGACACTTTTCTAAACCAACACGTTGATTATAATAAATGAGCAGCTGAAATTTAGCAGTAATACGAATTTTGGGATCTGCAGTATAGAGTGACTGGAAATTATGAGACCACTTCATATTATTATGAGCATTTCAATCTTCAAAACTAAAGTGCTCTTAAAATTTTGAAGAGCTCTAGTAATGCTAACTATTCAATACTGCAAATCTATATAACCTTCAGTCCTGCTTTTATTGATGGAATTATCAGTAGGCTCAAGGCTTTCTTTTCTAAGGTTGGATAATGTTTTGGACTCAGATGGAAACCTGTATAAGGTAACTTTATTCAGGAAGTGAATTTGTTGAGTTGCCTCAAATCAAAGTTGCTCAGCCCTTACCACTTGGGTCATGGTTTGTATAAGTGTTAGAAAATAAAAAAAAAAAATTTAACATAAGAGTTCCAACTTTCCATCTGTGCATACTAGAATCATGAAAGAAAATTGTCATGTTGACCCACAGTGAAGGTATTTAAAATGTGTATGTTTTGCTTCCCAGATGAAGTAGGTTAAAACTAATCATTTATGAAGGCTTAGCCAACGGGCAGAAACTTTTTAGGTTGAAGTATGTCATGTGATTAAATAATTACACGTTCCTACCCTCAGGGCAATGGAAATAAGCTTGCTTTTAGAAATCTTATTTTCTTTGATGTGATCTCAAATTAAAAAGGAATCTAGATGTATTTAGCTACAATTTGTAAAAAAAAAAAATCAATAAATATAAAAGACATTAAAATCTTGAAAAAGCTATATTAAAAATACTTTCAACCAGCAAACTAGCATGTGCTTACATGATTGATGGATGAAAATTATCTAAAGTGCTCATGGGAAACTTCTATCTAATTCAATGATTAATGCAGTTCAGACTGTACTTTTTAAATTGCATGACAATTCCATGAAAAATCTATCCAGTGTGTTAAATTTCTGAAACTTTAATGGGACGTTTGAGTGCCACTGCAATAAGAATACATTATGCATTAAAGGGATAAGAGCCTATCGTGTGAGTGCCCTCAGTCTTCCTCCTGTCCACATTGTGGGCAAAAATTAACAATATTGCACTCTTATTTGGTAAATGTAATATTTAATTCTGTCATTAAAGGTGTCAAAATGTAGTCCAAAGGAATTAACTTGAACAAGCTAATATGTTTAAAATTAAAGATCAGTATAAGTGTGAAGAAGTCTCATCTTCATTTCTGCAATCTTGGTGAGCAGGTTAACATTACCTCAAACACTGCTTAGCGCAAACTGGGAAGAAACTCATTCATGTTACCACACTGTTTCCCACAGTGCTAACACTTACCTGTCTGTTTCAACATAGATATTTATATATATTCAGTCCATCCCTCTCTTACTTTTTAAGGATATGAAGTCCAACTCACTAGGAAGTGAAATTATTTCACTTGCAAATTCTCCCTTTTAGTCTCCATTACTCTCAATATTGTGGAAACCTTGCTCTGGAAAAACTTGTTTTTCCTCCTACTCAGTTTAATTCAACTGTTGCTAATAATTGGTCAACTGGTGATATTGCATTTACTGCTGTTACTTCAGTAGCTTTCCTCTTGTGCTCTTGTGACAATTTCTAGCTTTAAGATTATACCATATCCATTTTTCTCATCAGATTATTGATGAATTTTAATATTAAAACTTGAGAACGGACCATAAATCTTTTCCATAGCCAGTTTAACCAGTTTGTATGGTATATATGAAAAAAAAAAATCAAAAAATCCAAACAATTTTGCTCCCATTGGCTTGATCAGAGGACAACCCCTTAACTGTTAATCCCAAAGACCAAATAACTTGAGAGAAGATGCAGAGCCAGCCACATTTCAGGTTTCTCTACAATACTCCAATAACAGGTCTCTGAAAGACCAAATGAACTGAAAATTAAGAGGTAGTTCCCTCTCTACTACTGAAATAAGATGTAGCTGACAAGAAATAAGGGTATTTTCATTGTAAATCTGAATGAAAATGAGGCATTTTGATTCATTTGGTTAGAAAAAAAAAACCAAACATTGATGGTGAGACCCTGTAGTCTGTTGTTCTAGGTATGGACTTTATGGTTTCTTGTGAATATGTGTTTCAAACGCTCTGTTTTGGGAAAAGGTGCTCACAAATAGTTTCAATCAACTGATGTTTATTTACCTAGTCTATTTGAAATCTCTGAGAAAATTGTCAACAAAAGTGTCGGTGTGTCAGTGTGCATGCTCTCACCTTTCATTTCTCTCACTCTAAATATCTGTCTTAGAAAAGTACTATATAAGTAACCCAGACGCTAAACAGTTTTAAAATTGCATTTCATTACTATATAGCCTCATTGTAAGGAATGAAGTCCTGAAACCATAAGAAGTTTGCATTCTGCACTGAATAAAACCTGAATAAGGACTCAAGTATTTGAGACACCTCTCTCCCTCCCTTTCCATAGTAGTAGTCCAGGTTCCATTGTGATTTTTGTTTCCCCAGGTGCACCAGACACAGTGGAAGGTTTCTAAGCTGACAGGCTATGGCTGCACTGTAACCCACCTGAACTTACACTCCCAAAGCTTACTACCAGGAAAGTGTGCTTTATTTCTACATATTCCATGCAAAATTGAGTTTGGGCTTCCTATACACTTCAACCACCTTGCTGTAAGGTTTGCCTTGAGGCTAGAATGTCTTTTTTCCTTCCTTGTTGTTTGACGTTACCACAAACATGGATGAAATGGGCAAAGTCAGCAGACACTTGGCCACACCTCATGTTCCCTCAGCAAGAATGCTCTCTGACATGCAGCATGCAAGCCCAATAGCTGCTCTTGCCAAAAAGTAATCTAGAGAGGCAGCAAATTTTGTCACTAGCCCAATCTGAGGGCACTACTGAGCATCAGTGTCTCTTTGGGCTTTGAGTTTTTTCTCTTCCTCTACCTGTGTGAGTCCAAGGCAGAACCTGTTATCTCAACTTTTATATAAATATAATTCATTCAGAGCCCGTAATTTCTGTATCTAATACTGATTTGTACTGGGATGGTGGCAAGAGTTCCCTATCCAATTAGGACAAGATCTGCACCAGTTCCTCATTTGATTAATTCTTTAGAGACCTTAGAGTTTAGACAGAAGATAAAAGATGTGCATATGACAAATATGATGGGAAAAATTACAAAATAATAGTAAGACAATTGTGATCTACTTCTGTAGTACTCAGGCTCTTTGATCTTTCTAAGGAAACACAGTGCACCTTTATTTTCAAATTTTTAATTATTGTATAGGCAGTATAGTTATTTATTGTGCATTTTCCCAATGGGAACTTGGAAACTGTGAGCTCTGATTTTCAAAGCCAATCTCCATAGTTAGGAAAAATAAAAGTGTGCCAGAATTTAATTTTAGTGAAAATATTAGAATTGAATGCAGTTCAATTGAGTAACATCTTAGCCTACATGAATTCCTTTTTTCAGTATGTAGTTCTCTTTAAGTATTACTAGAAAGACCTATGTTTTAAAGTGCATTTTACTCTAGCACAAAAGAATTTAGTCTCAGGATTCCTTACAGTCATTCAACCCAAAACACTGTCATTGGCCTCCTAATTTTAATTGGCTTTAATTTTAGTTCAGAATTTTATGACAGTGACAGACTGTGACCTTTGGGTAAATGTTCTTAGCTTTTTGCATGCTTTTAGTGCTATGTCAAAGAAACATAAATCCTGAAAATGATACTTCTTTCAACTTGCTGGAATTATAATATTGGACAAACTTTCTTTGCTGGCCTGCAAAATGCAGAATGCTTTAAGTAGTGACTCATCACAGCAGGTGTCTTAGTCTGCAAAGTCACTCGATACTCCCAGCACCGCTCCCTGCAGGGGTGAGAAAAACAGCTGGTTTGAGGTGACAGTAACCCTGACTTTCAACACTTGTCAAAACTGTAAGAAAAATGCTGCCTTTATTTGAGAAAATTTTGCTATGGGAGCCCCAGACTCCGTGCTATTCAAGTATTTGAAAAAATTATCTTTTGACATTCTGAATTTTTTATTTTCCAGTGGATGGATTCATGTCCTTGTAAATATTTAACTGAGCTGTATTCAGGTGAAGGTAAAGAGAGCAGATTGAAGCAAAAGATTACAGCTCTTCAAATTAACTGTGTGCTAAACTCAAACCACAATTTTATTCCACTAATGACTGAGATGTGTAAAATCAAAATGAAGTGCTTAAATTAAAGCAGAATAGGAGCTGGTTTTTACAATGTTTAGCAGCTATTATATTCTTTTCTGACATTAGATTTTTTCAATGAAAAACACTGAAACTGTATTATGATTTCTATGAGTATTCATGGCAATTGCTTTTGGCATTTCAGCACACATAAGAAAAGTTCTGTACATTTATAGTAAGTTAAGAGCATTGACAATGACAAAGCTAAGTTACCAGTATCATCCACTTTTTAAATCTTTTGTAGGGCTTTTGGGGGAAAGCTAATGAGGAATTAACATTCTCACTATTATTCTTCCCATCCTGGCTCACAAGCTGCAAATGACCTTGGTGTACCTCTCTTCAGAAGTCTGTCAGTCACATGATTACATCCTATGAATAGTGAAATTCAAGATGAACTGATGATCAGACTTCCCAGGTTGGAAGGCCACCTGTATTTTAAGTGGCGCTACGTGGCACTGGAAGCATACACATCTGCTGAGCTGATGGATATCTTCCCGCTCCCAAGACAGCAAACCGATTTTGCTAGGATGCAGATGGCACCTGAAGATGCATTGCATAGCCACCACTGCAGGGGCACAAGTTCCACCCTCCAGGAAAGCTTTGTCACTTTATCACCTTGTGCCAGTTTGTGCTTGATCGTACTTCTGTTTGCATCAGAAAGACAGCACGTAGAGTAAAAAAGGCAAAAGATACTCTGGCACTTGACACAGCAGAATAGATTTGTTGTGATGGGCTTTCGGAATACCTGTCAGCCCAGGTGCTGGCACCTATGTAAATGTGAATCCCAAGTCCCTGCATACGGCATAGACAACCTCCAAGCAGACCTTGTTAACCCAGGGTTAACTCAGAGGCAAGAACTTCAAGGGAAAAAAGTCCAAACCACGGGTCTGAACTCGTGCTGAAAGGCCAGTGAAAAGCCAAAGGTGCCTGTGCTGACCATTTCCCCAGCGTGATGACTGCACTCCATCTGTCACACGGTGCAGAGTTACAGCTGTGATTTCAGACACCGTGTCTTTGCAGAGCAACATTGTCAAGCTGCCCGTGCAGCACTTGCAAAGGGGTAGGCAGCCAGTGCTCCATCAGGACTATCATGCTCTTCCCATTCTCCTTTTGGGTGTTTCATGCACCTGCTTTCGTATCATTTACATGGCCTGCATGCTCTTGCTCTGCGTTTTTAGCAGAAAACTGCAGACTGTTTATCCTTTATTTCCACTCATGTTTTCTTAGGGTAACTATATTAATTGTAATTAATTATCACTTCGCTGCTTTGATTGTTGAATGAGATTTGGCCACAAGGGAAAGGATGAACGTTATCTTTTGAAGAACACAAGGAGTGTGTCCTGGTTTGAGGTAAAACAGAACATGTTATAAGAGTCTTCTATTTCCTTTTCTTTTTAAGCTCCTAAAATGAAGAATAATAGACACTACCCCTCTTTATATAGCCAAATAACAATAAAGGTAAACAAGCATGGGGTGAGGTTAGTGCCCTACTAGGTGAGCTATAAATCAAAGGTACTGACCCATTTGTGTCATTAAAATCCCATGATCCGTTGTGTGAATGGAGAGATTTAGAGCTGTGGTTCAAAGTTTATGTATTCCATAATGCTTCAGGGAATTTCTGATATTTTTCACTAAGATGACAAGTAACCAAGATGTCATCTGGAGAAGATTTAAAGAACACTAACTTCTTTGACAAAAACAAAATATCAGCATTTGTAACTTTTTTTCTTTTATCATTTTTTTTTACCATTTTCCGTTCTGTGAGCAAATTTTTGGAAAAAACCCAAAGCTCTCAGCTGCTTTAGGTCATTTTCCATGCTAGAATAGCTCTTGAGATATCCTTAGGTTTTTAACTCTGCCATGTAGAAACTGACATTGGTGATTCTGATCTGCTGCAAATGGTCTCTGAATACCAAGTGGGTAGATTGTTGACCGCTGCAAAAATTTGCGAGCTTGGGAGGCAGAGGTGGTGGTAAGATAGCCAAGCTGTTGCTGGCTACAAAGAGCTTGCTGACTATATCTCTGAATAGTTACTGGTGCTTACTTCTCTCCTATAAATTCAATCTTCACTTCAACTAAAATGCAAGAAATATGACAAAGTGACAATGACAGTTACATACATAAGATTTTACCAGGAGGAATTTAAATAATTGTTATATTTCAGAATTATGCTATTCATAATCAGCTCTGACCTATTTTTGACTGTTTCTGAATGAATTTTCCCATTATATCCATCTGACATATTATTCAAATAAACTCATTAAATAAAGTTATTTCTCATGGAATGAGAACAAGTCCTCACACTGTAAAATTCTGCCATTTTCTTCCATGGAACAGAAATTCTGCTTTTGGGCCGTTGCTGTGTAAAGCAGTGCTGTTCTGTTTGACCTCTTTCTGAGCTGGTGATATCTGGCTTCTGTCTGGTATGTATTACACTTTGACAATAAAGGGAACCTGTCTGTTTAGTTGTGATAAGTACTGTGGGAGTGTTCAAGTAAGCATATTATACAGAGTGATCTTGTGTTTTCCTCTTGTGGTATTTTACACTTGTTCTTGGATTATTGCAAACTCTGGTGTCAATTCTCTTTATGTTAAACATAAACCCAAATGATTATATATACCTTCAGTGAAAGAAGCCTGGCAACAATAGGAAGAAGAAATTTAACTAACTCACACAAGGTATGTCCCTCTCCCCACAGAGACTTTAGAAATCTTCCTGCAGCAGACATGGCCCTTGATTTCTTGCAGTTGAAGTCACACTGCATAAAAACAAAATCATAAGTAATTTGGCTTAAGATAAATGTGAAAAATTATGATACGTGAAGTTGAGGTTTTCATCACTCATGCTTATAAAAGATGCGATGAAGTTTTTCACAAACGGTATAATATCTACTCTTCTTCCAAATTTGTATTGCACTAATAGAACCAAAACTTCCATATATATATGTGTGTTTGTGTAACCTTTGAGATCTCAATGATTTAAGTTGGACAGTTCTCTTTCTATGAACCTGTTCTGCCAGTTTGCTTAGTTCACTTAGTTCACAGGTGTTGCATTCTGGCAACATAATATTGCAAGATATGATATACTTTTACACATGTTGCTACTCCCCATACCAGATAAACATGGAGAATTGTATTTACACCACTTGATTTTAGATTTCTGCCTGTAGCTGAAGTTAGGGTCCCTTTATGGGCTTCTGGGGAAAATAACGGTCTCTTTTGGGATACAGCTCTTCTGGTACACTTCTTCTAACTTACTCTAGCTGTATAAGTGAGGATGAAGTTAATAATCCATAACGTCTCGGCATCACAAATGTAGACATACAAAACATAGATATCCATATTCAGCTTAATGAATTATGCCAGGGCACGGTGGGGGCTGGAGGCTCCTTGAGGTTGGCTGCAGAGGGCAGTGGAGGCTCCCCATGGCGGCAGGGCAGGGCTGGCAACCAGGACATCTCCCACCACCCCAGCCAGAAACAGGACAGCAGGGGGGGCACCAGGACAGCCCCAGCCCCAGGCATGGAGTATCTCCCTGGGGACTGGGGATGGGACAAGGCTGGGCTGGGAAATGGGCCTGCAGGTGGGGTTCATGTTCCACATCATCACAGGACATGGACTGTCATGGGCATTGCTGCACAGCATCTCCAGCAGAGCTCAGGAGGGGGACAAGCAGGTGAGCCCCAGCTTAAAAGAAGATCCCAAGCAAAAGCAGTTTCAAAATGCGTGCAAATGCTAGAGCCATATTGATATTTTACTTTTCTGTAACAAAAGTGGGTTTTGTGGTTACTTTACGGAGTCTTCTTTACCTTTTCAACTTGAGGTTTCTCCCTGTTAAAATAAAGACTGCATGACATTTAACAGCTGAATTTCACCTCCCGTGAAATCTGTTTGTAGCTGAAGTTAATTTCTGACACATCTTAAATAGGTAGAAATTCTTGTTTAAGAGAATTTGTTATTTAATTAGCCTGTCACTACAAAAACCTAATAGGCAAGACTGAAATTTATTTAACAAATGATTAATTATATGTCTACAAAGTATTTCTTCTCCTGCAGGCTCTGGAGACCGTTAGCCTGGTATGAACTAGCAGTAGGACTCTTTTACATCACTATGTTTATAAGTAATTACAGCAGTCTTTCTTCACTAGAAAAGCTATGAATTAGTGGTTTTTTGGTTTTTAGAAAAGCAAAAAAATACGACTTCTTCAGCTGTAGCAGGGAGGAATTAGATTCTTAGAAAACTGGATATTTAGGAGCAGCAATGGGCTTAGTACTTTGAAAAGTATTACTGAGACATACATTGTTAATAAGAATTTGTGATGAGGAAGCTAAAAGATTATTAAATATGTGAAATATAATCCTTTCATGCCATCCAGTTCACCTACGTACATGGCACTGTTGAACATGTGGAAATCTGGTTCTGTTTCCCTGCTTTTGACACCCAAACTGCATTATTGTCTCCAGCAATATCAGATCTACTCTTTATTCTTCATATCCATCACCAGCTGAACTGTATTCTTACATTCTTGTGCACATCCCAATTCTTGTTTGCAAAATCACCTGATATTCATAAGGATGCTATTCTGTTATCCGTGAGGAAAAGAACAAACCAGATTATACATATGTATTTTTTAAACAGATTTCTGGTCTCTGCAGCAGCTCCAGTTTTTTAAATGATACCTAAACCTTTAGTAATGTTAATAAAGCACAATAGGAAGAGTACTGGAACAGCGAGTTAATACTAGCTACAACCTGGATTTACCTTTCCTCTCCTGTCCTGAATCAAGCGTCTTTTTTTCCCAGCTCTGCCCTCATTCTCCTATGTTGTCTGCAGCATTCCTTCAAGTACTGCCCAAAAAAGCAAAAAACCCCTTGTTTTAAAATTGATTTCTTGCAAAGCTCTAGGCCATTCATGGGTAAGTTTTTTGTTGAATAAAGTTTGATCTCCTAATTTGTCTTTCATACAAAACAGAAATTTATGCAACCTTTTAGAATTTCCTGTGCTTATTCCCACAGTGAAGCTATACTTACTATTGATCATTTCTATAGAAACACTTGCCTTATTTTCTTCAGACAATGTTTATAGAAGTACATAGGAACCCAAGGGCTAGATCAAGTACAGTGAACAAGCAGCTAGGCTTCCTCTACAGTGAATGAGTTGCACCAGAATGGCATTCAGCTCCCCTCACTGAATACACACACGCACACTCACACACAGACAACTGCCTAAAATTAGACAGTTTGGAAATACCGAGCATGAAGCATGCCTAGGCAACCCTGAAACCTCAATTCCTGTCTGAAGGCAAATTTATTTTTACACTCAAGACCCAAACCCTAGATTCTGTCAATTCTGTCCCTGATATGAGTTTTCTTGAATGAATGGCTGGGACCTGCCTTTCCTTTGCAAATAGACCCTAACCCCATAATAGCTTACAGGTCGGAGAAAACAAGACTTTAAAAGGACTCACAGCTACATCCAGCACGTTCCAGGAGATTGCACTAATCGGGAGACCAGGCTTGATGCAGTCACAGTTGTGCCATGGTGCACATAGTGCATATCCAGTGAAGCTGAGCCTTGATCGTGTATATGATTTTAATTCTGTTCTGATTAATGTATGAAATTAACTGCTTATGCGACACCTATTTTTAAAGTACCTTTTTATCATTTTCCCATAAGCATGCTACACCTGAGAGGGTTTGTTGCATTATCCTCCCTTTCAAAAAAAAAAAAAAGTGGTGATAATAAGTGGACTCTTCATGGGATTAAATCTTTAGATGGCCCTGTATGGAGTAGAAAGTATATCTCCATTAAGGGAGTCGGTGGAAAGGAAAAATGTAACACCTGTACTGAGCTAATTTGCATGTTTGACCCATTTCTATGAGCAGCGTGCTTAATAGCCAACCTGCTGCAGGAGAATTGTACAGATGATGAATTAACAATGCCCTGTCAGCATTCTCTAATAATATTGTGTTAAATCCCTGCCCTAAATTCACACTGCGTGGAGATAAATACCACTGCCACCCTCTTTTTTATATTTAATAATTATTCTGCTGCTGTAGGTACAGACACATGCACAGGATTTAAACTCTCCTTTTTTCTTCTTTCTTCTTTCTTTTTTCTTTTTTCTTTTTTCTTTTTTCTTTTTTCTTTTTTCTTTCCCCCCTCCCCCCCCAAATAGCTACTGAGAAGGAGACATTTTTATTTAAGGAGGTTGTCTGAACTACTTAAATGTCAGTAATAAGGAAAGCTATGTTTACCAGTTCTAAATATATTTGTTGGTGTGTTTTACGGTAAATTACTTTGAAAAGAAGAATGACTGCAAAGTGTTAAAGCTGATCTGTGTGTCTTTGCGTGTGTGCGCACGCGCCTGTGTACACATGCTCTTTGGCAAAAAAATTGTCACTTTGCTGGAGGGAGATGGAAAACAGAAAAACTCTCAGAATTATAACTTTAAAAAGAGCATTTTAAAAGCATCTCCTCTGCCCTACTTAACTGATAAAAAATAGTCAGAAGTGGTTGTAAAGAGCTAAGGCTGAAAGTTGAACTACACAGACATCTACCAGCAGTGACATTCAGCTCTCAGAAGTTTCACCAAAGTCCAGAGAACCCTTTGTGCACATTCAACTTTCTGGCTTGGAAAAACATAAATAATTACTTTTAAAATGAAGGCACATTAAGCCTGCAAAATTGCATTGTAAGGTCTGCAGCTTCCAATGCAATTTCTATTGTATTTTCTGTGACTAAGTTACAGTAGATTGCAGCCAGAGAAAAATCTATAGAGACCTAGTGTAAGTGTCCATGAATACCTGTGTGTATGTGTGTGTGTGTATCTATATATTTATGTCCAGTTTTTGACACAATTTTGCTTTTTTTTTAAAAAAAGCAATTCAAAAATTCAGAATCCTTTCTGCCTGGTAACATTTTTTTTCAAATTAGACAATTCCTAGCAACTTTAAATTTACTGAAAATTAAAAAGTAATAGTATAACTACTACTTTAGCTGTTCTATTTTACCCTGCAACCTTGGAAGTTTATGACTGTCCCAAAAAGTTACACTGGTAACTGTGGGTTAACTGGGGATAACCCTTTTGGGTTGTCTGTTATTATCCACCTGTGGGTTGTAATCCATAGTTGAGAAATATAAAACGTCAATGCTTGCTATAGAGCGACGAGGGCAGAAGCTGGATCTCTAGGCAGTGATTCAGAGAAACACACTACTAGATGGCACAGGCGTTCAGCATGCATTTATATTTTGGGGTCCTAACACAGAAATATTGCAGTTACTCTGTGTAATTCTTGCTTTTCTTTTAATGTTTGAAAGCTGATCCAAATAACATATTTATTTTCTTTCCAAATTTTGCTCAATAATTTCTTTAGGTTTTACTTTCGTTATATGACCCAGAAGATGTGTTTTTATTCATGCTGAATTGCTCACCTTATTAGCCGTCTGAGAGGTATAGCATGTTTCCTTGTTTGTTTTAAACAGGGCAAATTCAGTCAGCAGATCAGGTCAGTTGAACATATTAAAAGATGGAGTTAATCTATCCAGAAAAAGGAAGCTGCAAAAAAAATGCCATGAGATGAAGACATCTCAATCCACCGTATTGGCTGATCCACCCAGTAGGGCGCAATGTCCCCTAAAACCAAAAAGTCATAGAAAATATTGCTGAACTGAAATCCTACGCCTGATCCAACTTTTCCTTATGGGGAAGAGTTTTAGTGGACCGCCAGCAATATTTTAACAAATAAGTGTGGGTAGTTTTACAGACTGGTGTATATATACATAGAATGATCCAGTTTCCAATTCCAGGGTAAGGCTGTAGAAAATGGATGCAGTAGAAAATTTGGAAGTGGTTATATGAAGTCCTGAAGATGCACTGGGACTTTCTTATATGTTTTAGTAATATTTTGTTCTGTAGTTTTAGGCAAATTATTGTTTTCTGTTTTCAATATACCTTTGAAAATAAGTAAAATACTTGAATCGGTATCAAAGACAACCTGGCCCGTGCCTATAAAATGAGATTTAACCTTGCCCAGGAATTTGGCATCAGGTGATTTCTTCTTTCCTTCCACATGAGGTAGCGCAGAAAGGAAGATATAGATAAACCTTGGAGACTAGGGAAGTCAGCAGAACTACATGCTGACTGGGGTACAAGTCTTCTTGCAGACTGCTCTCTGAGTTGAATCCCAAAATAAGCAGGGAGCTAGTGAAATTGTATTAGATAGGATGTCCATGATGACACTGTGGGTTTTAGCACACATATGAAAGGGCAGATGGCAACTATACTCTGCATAAATTAAGGAACACAGACTTTGGGGCGCAGAAAATGATTTTTTAAAAGTCAAGGCAAGAAAAGACGAGTGGGTGCAGGAATATATTAGAAAGTTGCAGAAAGAGCCACCATTGTACAGTGGATGCTGAGACAGGTGCACAAAAATTTATGAGCAAAGCTCATAGTTCATGGCATATATCAACACTAGCAGTGAAGATTACTTTGGGAAAAAATAAAATCAAAAGGAGCGAGACAGAGAGAAAAGGAAACGGAAAACTTTCCTCAGTGGCCAGCAGGAAGAGAAGTGATGGGGGTCCCCAGGTAAGCAGCCACCACTCCAGCACTCACCTCCAGTTCAGCAGGGCTCCCCCAGAACACTCTCCTGCAGAAAGGACACAGGATTCATCAGGACCTACTCAGTCTTCTCTTTGTGGTTCTTGCTTATGGTGCTCTTATCTCTGACTGGCATGTGTTGGCCAGGGCTGGTGCTGGATCCTTACTGACTGCTACACTCAGTGAAAGTGTGTTATTGGATCTCTAATGTCTCCCAAAGCCCCAGCCAAGGGGAAAAGGGGCAAAGATGAAGTGTTTCTCCTGCCTGATGCAGTTGCTTCCTTTGAAAACCCACCACAGCAACAGGTTTGAGAGGTGGATCCATGCAAACCTCATGAAGTTCAATCAGGCCAAGTGCAAGGCCCTGCACCCGGGTCACGGCTATCCCAGGCACAAATACAGATTGGGTGGAGAATGGATTGAGAGCAGCCCTGAGGAGAAGGAATTGGAGGTGCTGGTGCATGAGAAGTTCAACATGAGCGCAGTGTGCGCTCGCAGCCCAGAAAGCCAATTGCATCCTGGGCTGCATCAAAAGAAGCGTGGCCAGCAGGTCNTGAAAGTGGATAGATTTAGATCAGATATTAGAAAGAAATTCTTTACTGTGAGGGTGGTGAGGCACTGAACAGGCTGCCCAGGGAAGCTGTGGATGCCCCATCCCTGGAAGTGTTCAAGACCACGTTGGATGGGGCTTTGAGGAACCTGGTCTAGTGGGAGGTGTCCCTGCCCATGGCAGGGGGTTGGAACTAGATGATCTTTAAGGTCCCTTCCAACCTGAACCATTCTGTGATTCTATGATTACCAGCTTTGCCAAGGCAAGGCCACGAGAACAGCCTGAGAGCAAAACACTGAGATCATGGAGGGGAAAATCTTGCCCCAGGGCCCTGGGAGACCCTGCCCAAGTGGCTGGGGTGATGGACACCCCGCCACTGCTGGGGGAAGGCAGCCTGCACACCTGCAAACTGGAGGCTCTCAGCAGCACAAAGGCTAAGGCATCCAAAGCTTTCTGCAACAGCCACATACAGCAAATTAGCTCCGAGCATCACCATTGTCTGATGAGGCTATAGTATGAAAATCCTTTTCTGAGCCGTGAGTCATAAAACAATTTTGTTTGTGCAGCCATTCATCAGCCTCAGCTCTCTAAAATTAGATATTTGGGATCCAAATCAGCAAAACATTTTCTACATGTGCACGAAATTCAGGCAAAGCTTTAAATGCAAAATTTATTTGATCTTTTCCTTGTCTTTAGTACCATCATAATTTACTCAGCCTTTAAAAGTCTTGGAACACCTTGGAAAACAATGGAAAAATTCAGAAAAAAATTCATTATTTTGAGAGCATTCAGTATCCAGACACTTTCAAACTTCTTTTAACAAAGAGCTTCCATAGTTAACATCACCTTACTTTGAACTTGTTTGACTTTTAGTATCCTGCTCACCATTAATGTCATCATTCAAAGTACATTACATTTTAATCTATGTGCTCTTCCAGTGTTTTGAAGTAATTAAAGAGCAGTAGAATATTTACTCTGGGAAATCCAAGATGTCCACTTAATGTCTTTGTAAACAAAGGTAAACAGCTCTATTTTTTATCAGGCTCCAGAGTAATCTTCAGTAAAAACAAAATAAAAAAAATCCCAAAACCAAGCAAAAAACCCCACAAACTGAAGTACTCTCTCATTTATTTGCATTCCATTCACATAAATGCTTCATTCTCAGACACTAGCACGTCCACTTGAAATATAGCTTCCTTGCTCTCTGTTCATCCAAATTACCACTTTTACATGTGAGCTGTTCAGAATCTTTAGAGATTCTTGGTTTTGGCAGTCTTTGTACAAAAAACAAATTAAGAATATACAAGCAAGATAGATGCGTATGCTAAGAAATGCAGATTAAAACAAGACAATTGCATTTACACCAGTGTATAGCAATATTTCAGATTGTCATTTTTGCTAATATTTATATCTACAATGATCTCGGCACATGACTCATAGTTAACACACTGTGTCTTGATGCCAGCTAGCTTTTTATGCAGGTTTGAAGGTGACTTTTTAGCTTTCCCAAGTGCACAGCTACCTATAAAAATGTCTATGAATTTTTTTTTTTACATTTATGATAAATTTGACTGCATTTTCAGAAAAGAGAGCTCATTTTTATTGCTGTTGGGTGAGCTAATTTTAAACATGGTCCTACTGCCTTCTAATAAAACTTTGTCTTCTTTTGCTACTTCTTTCTGAGATTCTTTTTGGATTTTTCAGGCACCAATAGAATATGTATTTTTTCCACATTAATTTTGCAATTGAAAGAGGACACAGAAAAAATAAAAAAGTATTTTAAATGTTTTTGTATTTACTATCTGTAGAAAACAGTCAACAAATTTGTAAATACACACATAAAAATCTATAGCTTCTTCTTCTGAATGCAGCAATTAGAAAAAAAAACAGTATGAGTGAAAAACTATTTTTCCTAAGGCATATGAATGGTTACAAACACGAAAGCACGCACAAAGCAGGAAATAGAAATGCCTGTAATGCTACCTAGCCCACAGATTCAGTAAGGATTTAGTCACACAGATTGACAAACTATTTGAGTTGTTGTCACTGCCAATGGATATCAAAAATCTGTTTAAAGTAGTAGCACTGAGATTTTTCCAACTGTGCCTTCAGAGTTTTTCCTTGCTTTCTGCCTTCAAATTCACGCTGCATTTTCAAAGGGATGGTTGAACAAAGCCCTGTTTCTGCATTGTTAAGGCAGAACAGCAATGTCTTGTGGTACAATACAGGTTTACTGTAAGGCATTATAAGATAATGGGGAACTTCTAATGAGCTTCATTTATCACTTAGAAGTGACAAATTCACCTGCACTACAGGGAGAGAAAATATTACGCTCTCGCTATAATATTAAAAAAAAAAAAAAAAAAAAAAAAAAAAGAAAACTCAATGGGTCTTGAACTCTTGTCTCTAGCAGTAAGAAGAATCAACTACATGTTCTATAGAGCCTACAGTTTAAATGCAGAACCACAAAGAAATACTCAGTTTACCTCCAGATGAGGTGGTATTTCTACACAGCACAACGTAGAGGCAGTGGCTAGCACTCCTGGATACATCACGTAGGAACCAGCTTTGGGGTTTTTTTCTGCCAAAAACTGCATAGTACTTTAGAGATATACCCTTAAGCTTCTTCATGTTTGGTGAGTTTGCTACAAGACTGACAAATCGATAGCTACTTCACATTATCCCCAAAAGGCAAGAGTCTGTACCAGGGCTGACATTGTTCGTTATCAGCAACATGGATCACATAAAGCACACCTTCAGAAAATGTGCAGATGATGTCAAATTAGGGATGACACAAGAAAAGGCAGAGCTTAGTCCAAAAGGACCTCTATAAATTTGAGGATTAAACCAGTAGAAAGTTCCTGACGTTTGACAAGGTGTGTGAAATCCTAAACCCAAGGGTGCAATAACCCCCAGCATGGACACAGGCTGTGGGGAATATGGTGGGTGCCTAGTGAGAGATGAACAAACACTGCACCCTCTCCACAATTTTTGCAAGCCACATAGCAGGTTACGTTGGATAAAACTGAGAAAAATTACTGTCCCTCTTTTCTTGGTACTGGTGAAGCTGCACCTGGAGTACTGTGTCTTGGTTTGGGCCCCAAAGTCAAGAGGGGTGTGGAGAAGCTAGAGAAGATCCAGCCAAAGTCTCCCAAGAGGACAAGGGCCCTTGACCTACAAGGAGAGGCTGGGAGAACTGAACTTGTATAGTTTGACCAAGACAGGGTAAACAGGTGATCTCCTAACAGAGCCACAACTCTGAACAGGAGTTATAAAGAGAATAGAGCCAAACTCTCTTGCCAGACAACAGGGAGTGACAGATACAAGCTGCTGCTTGGAAGGTTTTATTGGATTTAGGGAAACTCTTTTTTCCTAGGGGAATAGTTCACCATTTGAACAGGTAACACGGATAGGTCATGTATGCCCATCCTTGGAGGTCTTCAAGACTCATCTAACAAAGCCCTGGCAGTCCTGTTCTAATGCTAGCAAAAGTTTCTCTTTGAGCAGAAAGCTTGCCCAGATGGCCACAAGACCTCTTTTCCAATTAACTTATCTATGATTCTATGGTCCTGTATTAACATGATTAACCTAGTTTGAATTCCAAGCAGGTCTGGTACCACCACCCATTACTTAGATTCCCCCATGTTACCATGGTTCATGCTTCCCAATTATTTTGCCCATAAAGAACTAAGCATTGCCACTGTAGACTTCATCTTGGATCTGAACTTTTTGTTTCAAAATTTTCAGCTGAAAGAGCTGTCTTTTTCAAAATGGAAAAGTCATTCCTTTTCCCAAGTAAATTAAGAAATCTGACAACAATTTTTTGAAACTATCCGTGTTTCAGAGCACAGATATGAAAATGATAGCAGGATGCATATTTTAAGAGGATTTTTTTTTTTTTTAATACACCCAAATTGAGCCAGATATTGTTAGTTTTTCCCCAATACACAAGCCAGTCACAAAAGAGACCTGGTAAGCTAAAAATTCAGGTGATATTATCTGCAACAGAACAAGTACCATCTCAAACCTGTAGAAACCTAGCAAGCAGTTGCATCTCTGTGACTGCTGTGGACAAGACCGGTCAGGATAAAGAGCTGTTTTAGCTTTGTGTACAGGCTGTGTCTATATTAGCAAATAAGGCCCGGTCTTGGGGCTGATCTTTCTCTCACAATCATGGTTGTGTTTTTTGACCCATATCAGTTAACACTCCCCTATATAATGCTGGGAGTCTGACACCATTTCCAGTACCCAGTGTGAGATAGATTGCTCCAAACCTGACTCCTGAGATGAAGATCTTAGCATGAAATCCAGAAAGAAATTAATCGTTCTGATTGAAACCTGAATTTAAATGGTGTGCAGAAAGTATGGCATGGGTCCATATACTGAACAAGACAAGAAAATATTGAAGAGCATAGTATGCTGTTCACAAATCAGCTGTGCTGGTTCCTGTGGAAAAGAATATAATATATGAGCATATAGCTAAGGAAGCGAAGCATAAACACAAGAGACTGAAGTGTCACGATCTTCAAACTGGCATCCCTATTTGAATTTGCAGTCTTAATTAAGGTTTTTAATGTAGCAAACCTATTCCTTTTTCTTATTCTCGCCTGGTTTCCTTCTGCCTCCCTGCTGCAGAACTTTGGGATGAAAGGAGATAAAATTCACAAAAGAAAAGCCCCAGAAGCAGGAAATTAGCTTCTAAGGGTTAGACTCTATCCAGCACTATGAAGTTTTCATAAAGGCTGAAATAAGAAGAGTCAGAGCGTGCTTTCACATTGCAGTCCTGTCCTGGGCTGAGTTGGTTCCACTTAATTTTTCTATTTCCTGAGTGAGTTTTGCCTTCCCTTACTCCCGCATTTGTATATGAATCAGGGTGTCGTACTTTGCTGATGCTGAAATCCACCTCAAGTTCACAGCTACCTTCTGTCCCTACCTCCTTACCAGCCTCTCTAGCTTTGACAATACCAACATTGCAGTACATAGTTCCCTGTTAAATTGAAAAGCAAAGGTGTAAATTTAATGTTTAAAAACCTTTGCAGCCACTGGAAATTCTGCTCTTGGTCTCAGTGAGACTGAGATATCCTCCTAAATAAGTAAGACAAGCTGGCCTGTTGATTCTAATAATCCCTTTCATAATTAATCCATTATAGTTTTCTAAAATACAGTTTAAGTTGTCACAGAATCTCCAGTTCGCTGCATCACATGGGCACTGCAAACAGTGTGTCTTACATTGATTGTGTAAAGGTGTTTCTAACACTTGTTTATTAAGCCAACATAGTTATCATTGATATCTACCAAGCATTTCCTTGGCAGAAATTAAGTCTAGATTGCCATGAGACACATAAAACAGGTTTCTGTCATGAACCATCCCTGGCCCTCTCCGCACACATTTAATCAGCAGAGAGACACAGATTCAGGCTGGCCTGGCTTACAGCCACGTAACACTGAAGTAGGCCCCAGTATTGGAAACCAAACTTTCTAACCGAAGTCAGCTTGAGTGAGAAATCATTAGTTTGTGACTCCTGGCAGACTAATTGGTGTGTATGGAGCTCCATAATAATTTGTCTATATTGATCCTCTCTATGCTGTGTGAATTTCTAATCTAATAGCTTGGGAATCTCCGTATTGTGCTCTATTTATCTGTGTAGATGTGCTTGCTGTTTGCTGCAGAGCTTTTGCAGTGGTGATTGTTCTGCATAGTTGCAGGCAACGATATTGGGGAGCAAGAATAAAGAGGGGCTCTAGGGACGAGGCTTCTATGATCAGCCAGCTCTATCAACATTTCCAGGCAGCAGTACATACGAGTACTTCAACTGCTTATCTCAGTTATGTGAATTGTTTTCATTATGTAGTAAATCTACAGTATCAGTGTGAAGTTTTGTAATATGTATAAGAAAGCTCTTCACATGATTACCTTATTAATACTTTATTGCCTGCAATTGCCATTGATTTGAACAACATCCTGGGGTGGATGCATGGAAGACATTTTTAAATACTTACATAAATGATTATATCTGCTTAATGAACAGTAGTCAGGAAAAGCAATCACCACCATCATTTCATACCGTTCTCCTTAGCACAGCATAGAGACAACTGTCCCTTCATCAAAGGAGAAATACTGAGCTTAAGAAGCTTAAGATACAGGCACTTAAGACAGAAACAAAGCTGATAGTTAGGAGTGCTGTTGTGAAAGGGTCTGTAAGGAACTGTGAAAGCTTTAGAGACATGCTAAAAAATAGAAGGAATGAGGAGGCTTTCAACTACCCCCAGTGATTTCTAACACATGCCACGTACAGACTGCACTGAACAATGAGACAGACAGTGATTTAGAGACCAGATGTTTTTATGAATGAGCTTGATCATGTCACAGCAGTTGAAAATGCCGAAGATAAAAAAGAGAGGAGAAGAAGGAGGAGTACCTGGGAGAGACAGAGGGGAGGGAAGATGTTATAATAGAGATTTATATTGTCACAAGTTGCAGCAATTTTGGAATAAAAAGCAGAAGCAGAGTCTGACCCTAAATGAAAGGTACGTCAAGTGGGAAAGGAAGCAAAGTAATTCATGCAAGAAAAATTGCTAGCATTGTTGGAAATAAGTTGAGGAAGACATGTTAATCTATAGAGCATTTCTGCTTAATTTTCAAAGCAAGATCTACCTACCACTGTAATAATTTATCCAGCTTTGTAGCATCCCAGAGTCATACAATCATTCAAGCTGTAAGGGAACTCACAATGCCTCTACTGCACCCTTCTGCTCAAAACAGGGTCTACACCAAGTGCGGACCAGGTTTCTGATGGCTTTGCCTGGGCAGGTCTGTAAAACCTGCAAGGACAGGAGTTATGAAATCTCTCTGGGCAACCTATTCCAATTTTTCATGCTGACTTTTTTTCCCTCCCACCAGGCACCTTGGTAGAGAGCCTGGCTCCACCTTCTCAGTAACTTCCATGCAGGTGTTACAAGGCTGCTGTCAAGTTCCCCCAAGGCCATCTCTGCTCCAGGCTGCACAAGCCCAGCTCTCTCAGCCTCTCCTCTCAGGGCAAGTCCCACAGCCCTGTGAGCACATTGGTTCCCTCCACTGAACTCACTCCAGTTTATCCTGGAGTTTCTCCTGGAGAGAGCATACCAGAAGCTGTGTAAAAAAGCACTGGGTAAAGGAGAACAATCCCTTCCCTGTTCGGACAGCCCAGGATGCTGACTGGTGCCAGGGCTCACTGCTGGCTCAGGCTCAGCTCACTGCCCACAAACTTCATGAGGGTTTATTCTGCCTCCTCCTGTATTATACAGAGCAGGTGCCAGGACAGCGTCCTGAGGTGCTTCACCCACTGCAGGCAGAGCACATTGCATTGGCCACTCCTGCATGGGCTCGACAACTCAGCCAGTTTCTCACCCAGCTGGTAGTCTCCCAATCTCGACCATGATATGTGTTTTAGGGCTTGAGTTGCAGACACGAGAATCGATGTTTAATGCACCTGGCAGAGAGCATCTGACGAGCAAGAAGCAGTGCTCCTCTTGCTGAGAACAGTTTGTGGTAAGTGTAAAGACACAACTGGGAGTTGTAGGGTTTGAGGTAATGTGAGTAAACTAAGCTTCTTCACTGGTCCTAATGATTTCATGGGAGTTTTGATTGCCTGCAGAAGGCCATAAATTGGCACAAACCAAAGCACCTTAATCCTTTTAAATAACTATCAGAAACTGCCAATCACTGCAGTCCCTACGTGGGGCTTCTTAGTCATAAAATGGTAAATGGCCAAATATATATGGTTCTTTAGAACTGGTTCCAGTATTTTTCATGTTAACATTGAAATGCAAATGAATGCAAATGTTATTGCAAGTTCTGTTATATTTGAAAACTAAGTGAATATACCATGGATGGCATTGCACGTCATGGGAGCCACTCTAACTGAACAGGCTGTTAGGGGAAATGTTACAGCATGCAATCGAGATTCTCTGTTACTGAGCTCTGACTGAAAATACAACTGCATCTGTCAAGTGGAGCTGAGAAAAAGCCCCTGAAGCCAATGCAGACATTTTCTTCCTTCAAAGCTTTCCCAGTATAGCTGAAATTTCACTACTTCACTCTAAATGAAAGAGCAGGGGAAAAAAAAAGTCTCTGGTCTCATAGACTCAAAGTCTTAGACCCCTACTTCATAATTGGCTTCACTTGATATTAGAAGAACCTTTAAGATGTCTGAATCAAAGCCTATATTACACCGCTTATCTGTAGAGTTTATGGGAGCAGAAACATCCTAAAGACAGAAATAGTTTAAATCTATCTCAGATGTACCTCTGCTGATATTACTATAGGGACACCAGCCATTGTAGGCTGGCTAGGAGTTTGGTACCTGTAATATATTGCATTCCTCTTTTTTCATCATTTAGATGTGCTGGTCTAAGCGTAAAAGCATGAAATACAGCAAAATTTTTCCATTTTCCCATTTCTCTCAACTTCAATCTTTGAAAATACAAAATGAGGAAAACGTTCTTGCTTTTCCCCTTTCTCTTGTATATAAAGTTAACATTCACCAAAACTGAGTCACCCAGTATACAAGTCACTAAGACAGTCCAAGGACATAAAGTGCTTCAGAATGTAAGCAGAGCGTCTCGGACCCTTGTCAAGCCATAAGAATTTATAGTATAATTTTGAGTTAGTGTATTTAGTGGTTTCCCAAATAATTTTCAGGATCACAGCTTAGATATGTGGTGTTTTATATAAACTGTAAACATGTATTTGAAAGAAAATTATTCCAATATGGCTCCATCCTAAGGACTTTGGCGTGCAGGAAGTGCAATGGTGCATTTTGGTGAAAAGATTGTGAAAATGTAAACTCTGTCTGTGGAAAAAATATGTTTTAAAAATCAAACTTTAAATTGTGTTAGTGAATTAAGGGACATAAATATGAATTGGTTTAGGCAATTTTTATTCTAAATATATAAGCCTCTGAATACTCTGTATTCACTCTTAATTTGAAAACCTCTGCAGCGCTGGCTGATTCATTCAGTCTTTCTCAGCTCTTCAAAGTTGCAGGAATAATTGTTGAGGACTTGTACCTACTCCTTCTAATCCATTAAAAATAAAAATGATGTATGAGTCGGTGAATTTTCGTCCTTGAGAAGATAGGATTTTCATATTTAGTGTTGAATCCTGCTTGTATCCAACCTCATTAGTCACACTTTTGGAAAGACTTGTATTTTGTTTCATATTCTGAGTCTAGTAGCCCTATTAAACCAAGTACTACTGATTTAAATATAATTCAGATAAAAATACACATCATATAAATACACATTAAGAAGAAAAACCCACAATAAGATATAAATAACAGTGAAATTAATGAATGGAAACTCAAATTGGGAAAATTCAACATAATTTAACTTTTCCATCAAAATTCTAATATGGCGCTATTCTGGACAGATATATTTAGGCTAACTGCATATCATCCAGTTTAATTACAACATTCATACTTCTATTATGGCTAAAAATACAGAGAAAAGATCCATGTTACACTATGAAGTAGATAAGGTATCTTATCAGAGGTAGGAACTATTTGAATTAACCAGCCTTTATCTGTGCTATTAATTCTTGTCTTAATTAATGATCTGCTAAAAATACTACATAGTTCTTTTATGGTAATGATGCTAATTTGTATTCAAGTGTCCTTCTGTAGTAGAAGTTATTCATTGCGTTTTCCAGCATTTGCAGGAAAGCATACAAATTGAAACATTGTGACTTTGTCTGAACATATGGGAGAAATCACATAGCTGCATTCCTCAGGACTACATTTGGTGTGCTGGAAATTACATTATACTTGATTTATTAGTTGCATTAAACAGGTGGCCATTAAAAGGTCAGATCCCCAAATGCAGTACTTTGGCACTGAGGAAAGTGCAGCTAGTTGACCTACCTGAGCTGTGGATCTGGCCCATGGTTCAGAAGACAGAATACTCCAGGGACCTCCATTGATTCAAGGTCAAAAGTGGAACTCAAATTCACTTTCAAAAGACAAAATCATTTTGAAGAGGAATGGCTGAGTATAAGGGGCGAGTAAGAAATTTAAACAATGAGGCAGATGTGTACAAGCATTTGCAACTTAATAATGCACACATGTAATGAATGTGATTTTAAAAGCATCAAGAACCAAAAATACAGTGTTCAAAACTATCATCTAAGTGCCTATCCATACCTTGAGCTATTTCCTTATTTAAATTTTGTCATTGAGATAAACCACATATAATTGAACCAGTTGCTTACATTAACATATAGAATCTTCAGAAGGGTATTGGAGTGGTCAAGCTACTGTAAACACATGCTAGGAAAAAAATTGAAAGTAAAGCTAAAGCAAACGACACCAAGTTGGGCGAGAGTGTTGATCTGCTTGAGGGTAGAAAGGCTCTACAGAGGGATATGGTCAGGCTGGATCAACGGGCAGAAGTCAATGGTATGAGGTTCAACAAGGCCAAGTGCCAGGTCCTGCACTTGGGTCACAACAACCCCATGCAGCACTACAGGCTTGGGGAAGAGTGGCTGGAGAGCTGCCTGGCAGAAAAGGACCTGGGGGTGTTGGTCGACTGCCGGCTGAATATGAGCCAGCAGTGTGCCTAGGTGGTCAAAAGGGTCAACAGCATCCTGGCTTGTATCAAAAATAGCATGGCTACCAGGACTAGAGAAGTGATTGTCCCCCTCAGTTTTGGGCCCTTCACTACAGGAAAGACATTGAGGTGCTGGCGCAGGTCCAGAGAAGGGCAACGAAGCTGGTAAAGGGTCTAGAGCCCAAGTCTTACGAGGAGCAGCTGAGGAAACTGGGATTGTTTAGCCTGGAGAAAAGGAGGCTGACGGGAGACCTTATCACTCTCTACAGCTACCTGAAAGGAGGTTGGTCTCTTCTCCCAAGTAACAAGCGATAGGACAAGAGGAAATGGCCTCAAGTTGCACCAGAGGAGGTTTAGACTGGATATTAGAAAAAATTTCTTTATTGAGAGGGTTGTCAAGCATTGGAACAGGCTGCCCAGGGAAGTGGTTGAGTCACCATCCCTGGAGGTATTTAAAAGACGTGTAGACATGGTGCTTAGGGACATGGTTTAGTGGTAACTTGGCAGCGCTAGGTTAAGGGTTGGACTCAATGATCTTAAAGGTCTTTTCCAAGCTAAAAAATTCTGTGTTTTTATGACTCTAAAGCAGACATATTCACTGGTAAAATAATGCTACCACATCAGTGACACAACTGGGAAAAAGAATTTCTTTGAAACTGATGGGAGTTTTCTTTCCTTTTCAGTGGGCACTCAAAGAAATGCCTTTTTGTTGTGTTGTCTTTATTTTTAAATATGTTATTATTCTTGACGTGTGTTAGTTATTGTACATAGATCTAAGACAATTAACAGAAATCCGATCGTAAATTCAGAAAAGACAAATCAATTATTTCTTAGAAATAGCTTCTGACTAGCTCGTGCTTACCATGACATTTTTTTAATTGACAAAAGCACTTCATCAATGATAAACGGTTTTGTCAAATAACTTCAAGGAGATATCAGAACTGACAATTTCTGCTACCAGATTTGCATCTTAATGAACTTTCTGAAGATGCAGCCCACTGCCATTCCAGTGCCTTACTGGAAGTGGCATATTTTATATTTGCTGATCAGCTCTGTCCTGTAAAACACTGCAGGGAAGGAGGGGGCTGTGGGAGACAACAGCTAGGCTCAGAAAACAAAAAGCTGAGGGCAGAAAACACAGCTGACTTCTCAAGCAGGGTCACCTACAGCAGGTTACACAGGAACGTGTCCGGGTGGGTTTTGAATGTCTCCAGAGATGGAGACTCCACCACCTCTCTGGGCAGCCTGTTCCAGTGCTCTGCCACCCTCAAAGGAAGGAAGTTCCTCCTCATGTTTGGGTGGAACTTCCTATGTTCAAGTTTGTGCCCATTACCTCTTGTCCTGTTGCTGGGCACCACTGAAAAGAGCCTGGTCCCATCCTTTAAGTATTTATAAGTGTTGATGAGGTCCCCCCTCAGCCGTCTTTTTTCCAGACTGAAGAGACCCAAATCCCTCAGCCTTTCTTCATAAGAGAGGCGCTCCAGTCCCCTAATCATCTTTGTAGCCCTTTGCTGCACCCGCTCCAGCACTTCCCTGTCCTTCTTGAACTGAGGAGCCCAGAACTAGACACAGTACTCCAGGTGCGGCCTCACCAAGGCAGAG
>VWZL01002679.1:38448-141565 GCA_013396915.1 Stercorarius parasiticus
CTGACCTCCAACTAGACTCTGTGCCCCTAATCACGACCCTCTGAGCTCTGCCTTGCAACCAGTTTTCTATCCACCCTACTGTCCATTCATCTAAATCACTGTTCCTAAGCTTCTCTACGAGGATGCTGTGGGAGACCGTGTTGAATGTCTTGCTGTAGTCAAGGCATATGCATGAGCATCTTTCTCAAAGCAGTGCACAGAAGTACAGTTAGACTTTGTTTCTGGTTCCCTGTGTCCATGAAGACAAAATGCATCAGGATCAGAGATGCAGATACTCTCCTACAACTGCCCCTGCTCTACTTCTCCTAGCATCACCCAGAATATTAAGGGTACAGTTTTTCCCTGAGCAAGTAATTTAAGAGCTGTCACTGATAATTCATAGAAATATAGGGAAAAAATATCTGGACAACAGGTATAAGACAATGATAGATGACTCATGGTATTTTACCAGAGTATTCATTCCAGTGTGAAACTGTTTATACAGTGTTTTCTCTTTCTCTGCATCTCTTCCTTCATCTCCCCTTTTTGCATATTGCTTCCTTGGTTTAGGAAACAGGCTGTGTTGCACAGCAGGAGTAGTGATGCCTCCGTGGCTAGAAGGGGTGGAGTAGAATATACAATAACGTGTAAGAGCTTGTAAAATGAGCTGCAGGCTAGTCTAGGAGGCCCAAGAGATAGCTGCTGCTTCCAGCAAAACGATTAGCAGATATTGCACTATAAGCACTGCAGTACAGCAAAAGCTTCTTTTTTTTCCTAGAAGCCTGAGGAGAAGGAGGAGAAGGTAAGTAAGAGTGGGCTTCCTAACTAAAAACAAAAGGATTAGTCAAAGTTGTACAAGAAAATTACTTAAAGGAGTTCTTGACCTGATAACTTCAGAGATCTTGCAACACTGGAGATTAGTTGCATTTTAAAACTTAGCATGAAATGAAAAGTCAGAATGGGTTTTGTGGTGTGGTTAAAGATGCACCCTCTGTGCACTTCTTGCTGGTCAAACCAGCGAGGTCCTCACCCCATGCACTCTGCAAAGACCTTCGTAAGCACTGGTCTTTCATCAGGCAGACACCTGCCAAGCACAGGTCCGGAAAGTGGAGCTGCAGGCTCCATTTGACAGTAGGCCACCCAAGGCTTCAGTGTGCAACACAGAGCTGGAGCTTCCTTCACTTCTATAATATCAGTTAGCTTGTAAGAAAGAAAAGCTGTTTTCTTACGCAGTGACATGGGGAAAAGATATCTGGATTCAGACACATGTATCTGGATATGAGCAGAACTTTATTAATTTTTCTCAGTCCTAGTATTCCACTGAAGTAAACACGTTATATTTTGCATCAAAGGACCATACAAGATTAACATAAAACTCATGTTATCTTTTGCTTATATCAGTGTGTTCTGATGCTGAATAAAATCCAGAATAAAAATCCAAATAGTACTCTGGATATTCCATGTTCAGTTATGTTGTTGTTTGGGCCAGGATGGACAATGACAAGACAACAGATGCTCTCCCCCACCTGTCACTCCAAGGAGAGGAAGAAGGGAGATAGAGAGAGTTATGAGTTTAGAAAAAACTAAACTATTTTAATGAAAAATTAATAATAAAAAAAAGAAATAATGAAATAGATACAATATAAATAAATATATACAAAAGCGGATCAAGTTCCTAGGAAGATGTCACTGGCAGGCACTGGGAAAGTTCCAGACTGGACTTGGTGGCAAATGGGAACTGGAACACACTGACCAGGATCAAAAGGCAGATGAGCTGCAGGGTCCTCCTCAGACATCAGTCATTGAAGAAAGAGAGTCATTGAAGAAGCAGTCCATTGAAGAAGCAGTCCATTGAAGAAGAGCTGAAGACAAAGAGCCAACAGAGAAGAGCTGAAGATCCCTTGGAGAAGAACCAACCCACTGACAAGGAGCAAACCCAACCCCTTTGGTCCCTCAGCTCTTATACTGACCATGGCGGATGGGACGGCACACCTGATTGGTCAGTTTGGGTCACCTGACCTTCCACAGGGTAAACACCTGAGTCAACTGACCCTGGTTGCCATGGCAACAGGTGTGGGCCAGGGCCTCTCACTGAACAGGAAGATGGCTCTGCTCCACCCCACACCAGGACAAGTTACTTTGATTTCATTTCTGCGGCATTGAGCAACATCACCCTCTTTTGCCCAGGCAAATTAATTTATTTATTTGCTTAATTTCCATTGCTACCTTTACCCTACAATTGTTGTGTTCAGTGGACTTGATCCTACAGTGGTGTAGACGCAGCTCCACCAATTTTCAAGAAAAGTGGTTTTTCATATCCATGTGATAAATATTTGTGTACAAGGCAGAAATGTGGGGCTTAGCACTTTCAGCAGAAATGCTAAGCAGTGGATTGGCACAGAAATCTCACTCTGCTCATTCTGCGTTAGTGCAAGCTGATGCACCACCTCTGGGAAATGGAGGAATTTGCTGCTGAGGGCGAGCAGCTTCCGCGGGGAGACGGAGTGACCTTGCAGCAGCTGGAGAACTAGTGTTGGGGTTCATGAAAGGGCTCATGGCCTAGGCGATTTGCAGGAGTCATTCAGACTGCTGTTACTGGTGGTGCAGGTAGCCTCTCTCACATTTTACAGATAAATATGGTGGCTTCTGCTGCCATCAGGAGAGGGAGCAGCAGTTAGCTAACAAGCAGCTTTCCAGGATGGTGCTTACTTGACCATCTGAGTTACTACTGATATAAAGGAGAGGGGGAGGAATGTGGAGGTTGGGGTTTTTTTCCTACAGTGCACCATAAGCATCACCATTTGCCAGATGAAGATGAGCAAAGTGTTTTACTCCAAAACAGGTAGCACAGACAATATGCAATGAAAACATGAACTCCCCAAGCCCCTGTGAGATGAGGGTGCTGGTGCTGCAGGGGAATGGTCAGGGACAGGACACAGGGACAGGACAGCGTTCTGCCCTCCTCCGCACCGAGCACTGTCCTGGGGTCCCTCCCGCCCCTGAGGTCTGCTCTAGCTTCCAGTGTGCAGCTATCTTGGCAAGACACTTATGTCTCCTCTGCAAATGCCATTTATCTTACACCTTGAAGCAGGGCATCATAACTGGAAGTCCTTTGAGACTTCTCTGGAATAAGAATTGCATATGCCGTGCATTGAACTTGATATTTACCAATGCTCTGTATTTGCCCTGTGTACAGAAAATTAATTCCCATTGATTCCCAATGAAGGAAGAAGATAGTATAAAACAAAAAAGTCCAGAAATATCTGGGATTTTCTCTCAGAAAAAATACAAGGCTCAAATCTTCTCACCTTGCTGTGTCCCAGGCAGAGCAACCAAAAAAAAAAAAAAAAAAAAGATTTATCCTTCTCAGCAAATATTTTCCAGAGACCTTTCTAAAACTTGCTATGGCCTAGCATATGCTACAATACACCAACGTATTAGTATTGCAGAAAATAATTAATTTTTTTTTTTTAACAATACTGTGCTCCGTATAAACCACACATAAATTGCAACATGTTTATGTGACCCCTCACAACAATTTCTGGATTAATCCTGTGCACAGAGTAACTTATATGTCAGTCATAGCAAGAAGGTTTCAAATCGCAGTCAGGGTGTGATGCATACAGCGATGCTGCAGCACCACCTACAGTAAGGACTGAATTATCTTGTGGTAAAGTTTGTATTTTATCCAATGTTAAATCTCACAGTAGGCTTGAATTTATATTTATTTGTGGATTTGTTATGTTATTCCCAATTTGCAATATTGAAACTAATTATTTTCTGATTAATGGATGATAACCTTTGCTTTACTATCTGTTCTTGTTCTAAGTTTGCTTCACTTGTTGGTATTTCATAGGCTTTCATACTTTTTAACTTTATAATATTACAGTCTGTGTAAACACTTTCTAATTATATAAAACGTAGGAAGTATTTCGATTATATCAGATGTTACGTATAAAACAGACACCTGCAGATTAAATCCTGAGTTACATCACATATTATGTTTCAAGCCCAGGTCTCCCCTCTTCCTCCCTTTGTCACAACAGGCAGGTATTTGCTGCCAGACAAATTAGCTCCCCCACTGTGCCTGGATCCTGGTCATACACGTATGTGTTAATTCACTCCGAAGTTCTCACTCAGGAAACTGATGGGCTTCATATGAGCATGATCCCCAGGTGCTTCTGCTTGTTCTTTGTCCTGAGGAGAAGGAGAACAAAAAAAAAAAAAAAAAGTTTTTCTTACATACCATCCAAGTTTCTGGAAATATCTTATCTCTAGGGGGCAGTATCGTACATAGTAGCTTTCAGTCTGGTTGACCATGGTTATTCCCCCTCCCCTCAAATCTGTGTAATTACACGTCACTGTATACCTCATTGTATACATTTAAATTTAGAATTTCTGTTAAATGTGCAAACTCTGCTGGAAGTGTCTGTAGTTTAATAGGACGTTTTTAATTCCCCTTTGCTTATAATCTTTTCCTCTATTTTTCTTTTTCTATAAATCTTACCTAAAGTATAACAAACAATTTCCCTAAATGTTGGAATTTTTTTTGTTATTGACTTATACCAATTTGCACTGTGGGATCCAATGAATCTACTTTTCCCACCCAAATGCTCCAAATTTTAAAATTGTGTTGGGTGACCAAAAGAAACTTACACTAAAACTGCAATTCTTTATTGCTTATTATCTAAGTGGTAGAAAAGCTAACACTTGCACAAATCAGACCAGACACTGGACTGCAAGAGATAAAGTCCTTATTTTTTTCTGCACTATTATTATCCCTTTAATTCTACTCTGCAAATAAAAAATTGTTGCAGGTGAAAAAAAAATATAGAACAAGAAGGGGCAGGAAGTATGGGAGATCCCAAGGCAGGAGTTTATAAACTCTCTAGTGTCCCACAATTCTTCTGAACAGTTTCAGCAAATTATTTTTCTTCTGACAATTTAGCATAGCCTTAGGTGATTCACCTCATACTTTCTCCTGTGACAGCACAGGAGTTTGACCTAAGAAACAGGTGGAATTAGAATTATAATCTTATTCAATTTAAGAGAGGAGCTCTACGTATGGAAAGACTCTGTTGTAAGTTGGAATAATGGCTCCTCGCAAGCAGACTTCACAGTTAATAACTTTACCTCCTGAGTGTCAGAAAAGTATTGGCAGAGCTAACGAGAAGCTGTAAGAGCTGTACCGGTGGCCTTATGCAGATTCATAAGTGGAATAATTCCTGAAGGTATGTGTAATGTAACACGCATCTGAAACGATAAAGCAGTTGCTTCACAGTTTGCTCCTTTTTTGCAATAACCTTAACAGAAAACTCGAGGGTTCATGAATTGAGGAGCAAGGTAACGTTTCCTGTAAACTGGGCAGGGCAACAGAGACAGATAAAAATTCCCAAATTGTCTATAATTTATAATTTCAAGTGACTGGATGTGGGATTTATTTCATTTTTTCTGTTTTTTAGCAATTGCTGAATCAGTTTCAATTCTTTTCTCAATCATAAAGTCTTCTCAAGAGTGTTATTTCATCTTTATATCTCTTCCAGGTCTAAAGAAATGGTGCCCTTTTGTACGTTAAGAGCAAGAGGAGTTTATTATACACAGCCTATTCACTTAAAAACATAAGATTTGAGACAGTTAAAAAGCTTTAGACTCTCTGGTCTGATTTCTCATGTCTGACACACCATTTTTGTACAGTTACCCTTGCATTAGATCCCATGATTTATGAGAAATCCCGTAATTTATGCTTAAACAAATTTTAGCAAGGTTTTCTGATCTTTTCATAGCTGAACATCAAATAAGAAAACAGCGAGGATCCCATTCATGAGTGGATTAAGCCACTTGTCCGTCTTTATCTTGGGATGATGCTGCCTTCTTTATTCTACACTCTAGGGTTGCTGCCATATTCTTACATATGGTGCCTCTGGTTCTTCCTCTCTCTCTAAACAGGGGTGACATGTCACTTTAGCTTTAATTCCATTTAATACCTCATTTGTAACATGACTGTGTCTACCTGGCTGGGAATTACTAATGATTCAGAGACAGTGGTAGCGGAAGTATCCATCTTTTTGTGGGTGGTCAGCGCCAGCTGTTAATGGTACTGTGTCTTTCTTTGAAGTCAAGCTCTCTGGCTTCAGGTTTCAGTTGCTACTTCTTGTTGTCTTTCTCTGCTGCATGTTTTCTCCTCATGGGGATACTAAGATTCTGTAAAAAATTCACATTTCAGACTTTTTTTTTCTTTAATTAAGTAAACTGGAGGTTTTAATACTCACAAAGTATTTTCTTTAGTCCTCCACTGATTTTTGTGACTCTTGCTGCACCTCTCCAACTTTTTCAAAATTTTTTAAATGCTGGATGCGCTGACTGTAGATAGAAAGTAAATTCACTTCTGCTACTCACTGTTCTCCTGTTAAATTTTAACCCAAGATAATATCAGCTTTTCTTCAAACAGTAGTATCTTGAAAGCTTCTGTTGAATTACTTCTCCTCAAGACCTTTCTGAGATGCTGTTTTCCAGAACAGAGTCCTTTTGTCCTTTCTTCCTTAGGAACAGAGTGCATATTGGTTTTTTTACCATTAAAATCATGTCATAATTTTTAATGAAAAAATCGTAATACAGAATTTAATTGTAATAGACCTTTCTCTCTGTTTCACCAGCTATAAGAAGTCTGGGCTCATAATACCTCCAGAGAGGTATGAGACTTGTGTCTCTTATTGAATGTGGAGCTCAGAGGAAACCGGTTACTGAAAGTCATAACTGTAGGATCTCTCTCAATACCCTCTGGATCCTGGCCCTGGCCCAGATGCTTTCATGCCATTGAAAATCTTCCTGCCTGCCAATTTTTGTATTGTATCTATAGGCTTGTGGTCCTCATACTACACATACTACCTCCTCATACTAAAAAATCAATTCCTTTTGATGAGTGATGAGCTGGAGTCTGTGTATTCTGAGGGTTTTGAATCATGACTTGTAATATGCAGCAAAATAAAGTGAATTTCCCATATCATGCAAGTGCTTGCAACTCCTTTTCATCACTATTCATTGTTGTAATGACTAAACATTACCAGCCATAAATATGAGCAGCCCTTTAACATGTTCTTGAAATTCCAAAAGGCAATCGTTTCCAGACTTCGAACACAACCTCCCAACACATGGCAAAGCTGTATTCTTATTTTGGTTTAGCAAATGCACAGAATCCACACACGCATTTTGCTGTTTCAATATTCTTCTGCCTTATCCGTTGTAGCATCATTCATAATGCTTCTCACAGTTGGAAGTATTGTATTTAGTTGAGGAAGTTATTGATTTCATCACCCCCTCCCAGTCTTTCCCAGCAGAATGTGTTCACTAGCAACCATGTAGATTAGACCAGCATGACAGTTTTGGACACAGATAGCCAGCTCATGATTCAACAGGCTTTTGGAAATGACATAAACATTAAAACCTACACAAAAATAAAAATTTCTAAGATTTAAGGCAAAATCATCAACAAGGAAAACAAACAGCCATTGCTGAGAAGGAGACTATCAGCTTTTCTGAATGCTGCCAGTGGCCTTGGTGATGAAAAATATACAAGTAGCAGAGTTCACATCTCAAAACAAGATGATGATGCGGGGTAACAAGCCCTGGCAACATCCAATCTGATTCTCTTTTGCCTCATTTTTTTCTCCTAATGGTTTCATACTTTAGTTCAAAAATGAATGGTTATTTTTATCACCAAAACTTCATTTTACTGAACAAGATGCAAAAATAAATATGTGAAGATGTCCTTCCACAAAAAGAATTCAGACTTCCCTAACCAGGTAAGTTTTGGGATTGGAGCAGGGGGCTAAGTGTATGGGTGTGTGTTCAGGGGTTGTACAAAGGAATTGTTTACGTTATAGTCATAGCCATGAACTTAGAGATAAAAATAATGCAAAACATTCTTTTTGAGTTTTTCAGCAGTCTTATTTCAGATGCTAAATAATCAGTTGCGAGAAATTGAAATCAGTGGTGAATAAATACATTGATTCTTATTTCATCCATAATTTTTTTTCTCTCAGATATTTGTGTGATCATGTTGACTCTCTGTGCATGTGACCTAAAGTTTTCCTTTTCCTCGGTGGCTTCCCCACTATTGGCAAAACAGACAGGTTGATATGGAGATAAGAGGTTTCCAACTAAAATAAGCAGGGGTATTGCTGATAAGAGACTGAGGCAGTGGGTCTGTGGAAATGGAAGGGGTCTGTGAGCACTGTGGAAAGAGCACTGAACCACTGTGGAGACCAGCTTCAGTTGTCCTACCACTTGTGGTACAGACTAAATTTTGCTAAATGTTGTGACAAACCAGGAAACCGGGGTTGACTGATGGCACTATACTTTTGCTAGACAGGCTGGAGAATGACTAAAAATCACAGCAATGTGGTGTCTGCAGCTCAGTTTTTCAAGGCCTGCTGCAAATATTATACTCAGGCATGGCTTGTGCAGATGCCTCCAACCTTACAGTGCCCTGAAGCGAGGGGTGTGTCACCTCATTTTCAGGGTGGTGCCATGGGCTTCTCCTGTTCCTTGATGACATGCAACAGGTTTATCTGTATTAGGAGCCCATGACCCACCCACGCTCTTCTATGTGACCCACTGGTTGCTGCTGCTCCATCCCATGACCAGTTCCTTGGGTTTCACACCATGTGGAGGGAGGAATTTGGAGGGGTGTGAAGTGTTTTGTGCCCACAGCTGATGAATGTTGTGATGCTACTGCTGTTACTGGATGATCTGATGCAATGTGTACATTTCCCTATAAATGACTTTTTGTGCTAAAACTGGAGCATTCTCACCTGTTGTTGTCACAGAAGGAAACACCAGGCAACACCAGGTAAACACTAGGCTAATCTCAATTTATTAAGTCGCCCAAGCAAGGGATGAGCCATGTCAGAAAAAGCTTTGCCCGGACACAAACACACACACGTGGAGTCATCATGCCAGTGAGTCATCAGAGCCCATGCTGGGGTGAGATGGCACTCGCCCCAGATGTCTCAGCATTTGGCTCTGGACAGCAACGCAGCTCCAACACAGCAGTCCCACCTTGTGTCCTCTGCTTCCACAATGACTTCAAAGTCCACTGTGATGCTTCCCCCAGTCTCTGCTACTGGGTGGGGGTTTACAGCCAGATGGTGGTACAAGCTGTTAGTCAGATCAGTCTATGAGGAAATTAAGCTATGCCCTTCCAGCAGTTTCAGGTATAGCTATATATACCTATGTAATTGAATTGAACGAAGAGTAAATCATCATTGTCTTTCAAGACAGTTATGATTAATAACTGTGTCATCCAAGTCATAATAACTCACCTTTATAATAAAGTATTACTTTGGTTTATTTGAAGATATATCACAATATTTCTGCCATATTTTCTCTCATTAATCTGAATTTTCACAAAAACATCTCAGTGATTCCTGCATGGGCCCTAACTTTTGCTGAGCAATAGAGTTGGATAGACTGCTAAGCTTGGGGCGACTTCCAAACTTGAGGTCAGGTAGACTAGGGCTCACTTTACCTTGCAAGATGTGTAAATACATTCCATTTCCAGTAGAGTGTTTATATCTTATTTTATTCTGAAACTGTTTAGCTGTAGCTGACAGTCATTGGACATTTTTAGGCCTTTGTTTGCAAGATTAATGATACATATACTCTCAGAAGTCACTTTCCCATGTAGGTACTTACAGACTTTAATTGAGTTATTTCCTAGACTTAGAGTAGAGATTGGTATCAGCTGTTTTAGCATTGCAGGACGTTGTAAGTTCATGTCCAGCTTGTTATCCACCACGATCAGGCTCATTCCTTTTCTGAGTCAGTGATGTTCAGAACATATTCCCCAATGTGTAAGTAACATCCCTAATCTTCAGAATACAGCAATACTTGCTGCATTGAAATACGTATTATTCAAATAAGCTCAGCTGGCTGCACAACCAAGTTTTTTTTCTGGAAAACGTATTTCCTTTGCTATCAATTTTAACTCTGGCATTTTTTTGCATTATATGCAACTATGCCAGCAAGGTTTTATATTGCTAATAATTTTCTTCAGGATAGTAAGAGACCAATGACATATTCTTGAAGAGTCTCACTTGAAATGCACCTATTGGATAACGATTAACCATTAACACTTATCTTTTAAGGATCTGTAAGATAATTATTGTTGTAGTTAAACTTCTTGTCCAAATTCTAAGCAATGCTACACCAACAGAGTTCTAGTAGTCTAAACATATTTCATCAAACCCTTCATAAGTCAAATCTGTAATCATACAATGAAACTTCAGTTTGGCTGGGATGATCTAATAGCTATACAAAAATATTGAGTGGTATTAATTAAGTTACAATCCTTTAATCCTTTCTGAAGTGTCATGCATCAACATTTTCATGAGAAATGCATAAATATAGGTAGAAAATATAGGAAGTGGAGGTCGTGTCAAGATATCTCAACTTGTTTATGAATATTTTTCTACCTGCTTAATTTCCTTAAAAGGTAATGTAAACAGGAAGGGAGAATTTGGAGGAATACAGTTTAGAGGAACTGCAGATGACCGGAAGTGTGGATTGGGGGTTATCCAGTCTGACCAAGTCAACGTGAACATGAGTTAGGCAAGGAAATACCTTTTTTGTTCCTGGAAATCTTCTCAGGGCAAAATATTTGCTCAGTGTTTGTCCAGGATTTCTAGAAATCTCTCGGCACAGCAGGAGCTCTGGCCATAATGTCTGTAGATCAGATATGCCCTCTGCAAAACCCCAGACCATCATCACAGGATCAAAATGTCCAGTCTTATGGATCTGATCCTGATCTACTGAACATGTGTCACATCAAAATGTCTGGACATGTTGGAGTTACTGCACATTAAAAAAAACGGATACAGTACCTGTAGAGTATGTCTCATGCTTCCTGGACATGTTTGGCTCTCTGATGTGCCGTACATAGCACACTCACACATACTTCTGGGCAGGAAATTTAAGCAGAACTTTGGACTTCTTGCTGTCAGCCATGTGGTCTTAATATCCCTTTGTGGACAGGAATTGTATTAGAACATTACCAGAAGATTTTGCTTACAAATTCCCAGGAGGCAGTTGCAATACGATGCACTCCAATGATCCTGGACAAAAGAACAGATCTTGGAAGCTGTGACCTGTCAGTTCAAGAAAGCAACCCTGAAGCTTTAATTTGCATCAGCATCTGCCCATCCTCAGTGGGCCGAAAGGTCACATTTTCATTTTCATATAAGAGAGATGCTAATGAAATATACTCAAGATACGAAGGTAGAAATCATACCACAGAGCCAGTGTGACAAACTGAGGCACTTAACTTTTGTGCAAATGGATCTGAATGTTGGGCATACAGCACCAGTGGGGAAACCCAATCTACTCTTCTGAAGTGACATGCTTAAATTCTTTCTGCAGTCGTCAGAGAAAGAGCTATAGCTTTGAAGGCTTCTGGAGAGCTATAAAGTAAAATTACACTAAGGTACTTACCTCTCTTATTGACTTAATTGAAAATGCCTACATCTACTGGCAACCCAAACTGATCCTCTCATTTAAAGGATATACCAAAGTGGTCAGAACAGGACAGCTGGGCGTGGAACACTTCCCTTTCAGGGTCTGACCCCACTCTTCCAGGAAAATGCCCTAACTACCAGTTTTTGGGATTGTTTTCACTCCTTTTATAGTTGTGGAGCCAAAAGTGCAGGAGTGAAAATTGGTGAGACAAGGAGAGCAAAGAGGGAGCCCAACTCTCATTTGCAGGGAAAGACTTGGACTTTTGTCCCTGCTCTGTCACATGAACAGAGGTCTGTCACACCAAGAGGGGAAAAAAAGATGTTTGTGTGTGAGAAAATAAAGGTTTTCAATTCATGATACTGAATAATAAACAGATCAATGCTGACTTTGTCCCACACTGTACAAGATATTTCTCTCCTCTGAAGATAAAATCATTTGGGTCCATATAGCAGAGCAAGGCATTGCTGCAGTGTTTGAAAGACACCTGTCAGACAAACCATCAAAGTTATTTCATTAATTTTATTCAACGTCTATTAGAAAAATCTGGATTACTTTATTGAGAAAGTGAGACATCTTTCAATTAATTTATACTGCTGTTAGCAAAATCCTCTAGGGGTTAGTCCTGAAATTGAGTTATATGAAGAAGTTCTATAAAGAATGCATATGAAAACTCAAGCAAATTTAGCATTTAATTACTGCTCATAACATGATGCTTCAAGAAAGTGGCATTTTATTGCTTACTGTCATAGTGCAAGGCTTTGTCTTGCTCTCAACACAGGTGTAAATTCAGCATAAGTCCTGATAGGTACAAAGAGTTGATAAAACCCTCAGGTCACAAACACTGTTTTCTGCTCTGCAACTTGTAGATCACAAATTTTCCATATTTCACAGTTCTAATTCCATTTTTGTAACAAAGAGTGAGGAAAATGAGCTTGTGCCATAAGCATGAGGTCTGCCATGAGAACAAATCCCTAGGGAGCCTTCAGTAATGCCACACAGAGCATACATAAAAGCACAATCTTGAAAAAACACCTCAATACAACCAGTTTATTACCAGTGCTATGCAGATCTAAGTTATTGCCTGGTTTATTCCACTTACATACAAAAGGCCTACAGCCTAAACTATTTCAAATAATACTGGTTTGCTAAAAAACATATCCAGTTACATTTTAAAAGCAGTGACAATTGATGTCTGACTGAACTAAACAAAACGTCAAGCTGATTATGAGCCCTTTGGCTGAACTTTTTCATTAGAAAATGGTAATTCACTCAACTTGAAACTCGGTGAAGGAATGGCCAGCTCTAGTGAGATGTTCTCCTGGTGGGGAATCTGATGTCCAGAGTATCACCTGTGTGCTAGGAAACTTGATCCTGAAACAGTAGCTGGGACACTGGCTGGGTGTCTGGCCAAAGGAGGTAAAAGACATGCACTAACAGGGTAGTGCAAGGAAAATGGCTCAGTTCACATGGTTTGAATCAGAACAGGATCAAAGCAATGTATTGATTTGTTAATGACACAGAAATTACTGGCAATCAGTAATTCAGGATCATTATCAGCAATACAACAGATAAACCACAATACTGGACACATACAAAGTGTCAATACACACCTAGGAATTTCTGAATGCTCTGTTATAAAAAATTCCCAAAAGTTCTAATCCTACCCCAACACACACAATCCCCCAACAGAGTGATGTGCACACATGTGCCCTGGCTGTGGCCATGTGGGGTTGCATGTGCACCCCCTCTCCTAGGACAGGAGGTTCCCCCCTTTCCACACTGCACATTTTTATCTCCCATTGGAGATGTGGGTGCTCCAGCTCTGTGTGTGCCCCTGCAGCTCCCCACAGCCTGCTGGGGCTGGTCCAAAATTCCCCACAGGGTCCCATAGGCACACTGAGTCATGGGCCCCTTGTGTGTGTATCCCCTCCCTGGTCTGAGCACAGGTGGCTCGTGGTGGCCCATGGGAAGGCTGTGGCACTGCAGGACAGCTCCTGGCAGTGCCACACCAGGTTTTGCCTCATGTGCTTTTCTTATACCTCTATCTCCCAGGTAAAAAAGATTCAAGGAGTCTTTTACACTTCTTTTCAAGCTGATTCTCTTTATGACTGAAAAGTCCCCAAGCAAATGCGTAGTTATGGTTTCAACCTGGCTGGTGGCCACCTTCCTCTGCAGCAGTACCAGTCTAGGGGCTAACACCATCACAAGTGGTTTGGGGTAGTCCATTCACACATCCAGTTTTCAAGCACTTAGGCTTCTTGGCTTTTTGGATGTTTGGGTTGGGGTTTTTTTATCATTCTCCAGCTGCAATCAATGATTTTGTCTGTTCAGATCTTTTAAGAGATTTAATGGACTCGTTGCAAAAGCCATGAGTAACCAGAACTAACTCGGAAAGCAATATTGCTTGGAGAAGGAGGTTGGACTATATGACCTTTAGCAATCTCTTCCAACCTGAATGATTCTGTGATTCAACACTTTACCTCAGTACCCTCCTAAGGATAAATGCCTGGTTACTCTGAGCAAGTCTGCAGTCTAGTCTGGCAATTAAAGCGCCCATGAGGAACATTGCATCTAAAGTGGTAAACTAAATTGGCAGAGTCTGGACAAATGCATTCTCTTAAATTCTCTTAAATGCCAAAACAGATGGGCGCCATTGATTTTAGGACCCTGAGAAATATAGAAAGGTAAGCTTAACACAGGAAAGGGTGAGATACTAGAAAATATGTGTATATCTGTGCTAACAGCATCACTGCTGGGAAAGAGCTATAATAATTTGATAGCCTGAATGTAAATGCGAATGTCAGTGTAACTGGCCTAATAAAAATATTGCTGACTTTAGACTAATAACAAAGTATTGACTCCATGTAGAAGGCTCACTTTATTCATACAGGGTGTAGCCTAGTACCCCACCCCTGAGAACCAGTTGCTGAAATTTGAATGTAACAATTGATGAAGAATGTGGGCAAGAAAGGGTGTAATGGGAGATGCATCAGCTGATTAGGGAAAACAGCTGGTTTAAACCCAGAATTTTTTGGAAAAGTCCAAGACAGCCTGGGACATAGGTGTACATAGGGAAAAAATTAACCACAGAACCCATCAAGTTCCAGCATCCTTGCTAACTGGCACAGGCATGTACCTCTCTCCTCTATGGACATTCAAACCTACATTCTCCACTTCCTTTGCTAATGCCTTAGTGGTTGATAGAATAAGTATATCTTCAGCTCTGCTTGTTGAAAATTTTTAGGAAGCCATGAATGTCAGATCCATAAAAGCAGACAGAGGTCAAATACAAGGTGTTACACTGTCACCTAGTGATCTCAATGTTTAGTTTGAGGAGTACGAACAGACCCGTGCATGCTCTGCCCAGATCAAGTATGCGTTCTTCATTGTATTCATTTTGAGGCTAAAACAAAACCTGGAAATAATCCGGAGAATAAACACCCTACCTAAGGATCTCCAGTCTCCTCTCCCAAGGGAGTGCCCTACCTCTTAGTCTGCTCTGCAAAAGTGGTGCTCTGCTCCCGTTTCTCAGATGATACCATCTGTGGTTGCTTTGCTGTCTGCTGAACTCTGTGATTACTGTGTGGCAAGTAGAGCACAAAGATCACACCTAACAGACCCGGCTTTCCCCAGGGTTTTAGTCAGCTCTTTGTCTCAGCTCTGAATCATAACATAGATGAGGCAGGAACTAAAAAGACTTCTCTGTACATTTGCATGCTGGGGGAACTTTTCAGTGCCAAATGCAAATGCTAATTATAAGTATGTCCTGGAGTTAAGATTTTTCAGATTGCTCTTCCTGATGCTGGATCTGAAGCTGGCAGGACTTTTTGAAAGAACTCCATGTCTGAAACTTAGATAAGAAGAAACAAATAAGATGGGAAAAAAAATAACAATCTGGTGACCATGTTCGCGCTCTCAAAAGGTCTACATGGTCAGATGAAATAAATGCAAAAAAAAAAAATGAAGGGAACTGTTGCCTAAGCAGAAAACTGTCTTGAGAAACCATAGCTGTAGAAATCAGAACCAAAGTTTTTAAGAGTTACTGGGAACAACCAACACCAAGAGCAGGAAAACTATAAACATCTCTCAGTAAAAAAAACCTTCTCATAGGAGTTAGGCTTGCTTTAGCTTATTTCCTTGCTTTATTTGCAGTTTGTGCTGTAAAAGGTCCAGGTTCAACAGAGAAAGCTCAAAAGAGAATTAGCCCTGACTTTTCTGCCAGTTTTTTGGCTACAAAGTAGTAGAAATTGTAGTGCAAACATCCTCGAGCTAGTGTAAATCCAGAGCCTTTTCCTGATTTCTTGGCAACTGCTCTACTACTGTGTGAAATAAGCGCTCCTGCTCATATCTCCTTCTGTAGTAAGTGCCTGCTCCCAAGAGTAACCAGTGTCTGGATATTAAGCTGTCAGAAGTGCCTGTTATGAATCCTAAATTGGTTACCAAATCAGTCGCCCACAGTCACCCACAAGTAATAGAGAGATGGGTTCCTAACCGAGGCTCTCTAAAATCACAGTCTGGAGACCTGTGGCCAGGTGAGCAGCCCAGGACCAGGCAGGGTTGCCTGAATCACTTTATGAAAGCCTGGAGTCTGCTTTTTAAGCACTGAAGCATCCAAGTTAAATGTGTCAAGTGGGCAAAGTGTACAGCTTTGCCTTATGTTTGAGGAGTATAGGACTTCTGCAATGTTTTGTTCCAATGCAGGATGAAGGAAGAATTTATTTCACCTATGTAAAATTAGAGCCATAAAGTCTTCTTTAAAAGCTCAAATGCAGTTCTGCTAGAGTATGTTTTGAATGTATTTCATCCTGACAGTATTCTGCTATACTTGGACTCCTTTTTTGCCATGCAAACCCGGACAGGAAAAAAAAAAACCACCAACAAAAAACTTCTAGTAATAAAACGGAATATCTTTGTTCAACAGTACAAAATCCCTTCACTGGTATATATTTTAGAAGGTGTTTCATACTTTCCGATAAAGAAAATTTCCTTTTACTTTTTTAAGACCTACAGAACTTCATTGGTGTTATAATAACAGATAAGAGAATACTTTTTCACCTTTCTCTGTTAAATAGTATCTGTGGGAGTAAACATGAAAACCTTTGTAATGGCTGTTACTAACACTGAAAATTATCCAGAAGTATTAGGAAATTCTAGAGTTAAGTTTCCAATTCTTGTGCTAAATCTTAAGTATCGTTTTTATACTACAGCTTTTAATAACATAAGCGTATACTAGTTTTTCCACAGGATACTACGTCATTCAGTGCACAGGATAGACTGTTAGGCCTGTTGTGAATGAAACCATTGTCCGTACAAACCCTGCCTTATGTTTGACAGAGTTTGGAAGTCATATAGAAAACAGAAAAAATGGGGGCTTAAGGAGGAGAAAGGACAGTCTTGTTCATCAGCTGGTTGAGTACAGGCTGGGTATATTTCTTCCTCTGCCAGACGTCCAGCTTTCCAGAAGAGTCTAATTTCAGTGTTTTTTATGAAAATGAGGGAAGGAGAAAGTAGAATTGCTGAAAACACTGTGCAAAGTGGTGTAGAAATATATTTATCCATTATTTTTAGATATGTACGTACATTATTATAGAACACATTTATAAACACATTAAGCATTTATAAAATTTAAATATCTTTATAAATCTAGGGCTCAAATCATAATGTTCATCATTAGCTCCACAAGTTGTGTGAAGTTTACAGAGTTGATGCGTTAAGCACAAATAAGAAGATAAATCCGTCTACTTCAATACCTTGTTATTTTTAGTACAAATTACCTTCTATTAGAATAATTGTTTTGTTTCTAATTTCAGCAACATTGACTGTGTATTGGTTTTGGCTCTCCCTACTGAGTACATAGGAGCTGCAGGGATATTCACAGACATGGCAATGCTTGTACATGCTGGGACACACTTCTTCCCCACAAGGTGGTGATATTACTATGTCATACAGTATTTTTGCTTCAGAATGAACTGAAGCAGTTTTATTTTCCAAAAGGAAGAAAGTGTCATGCCATTTCATGCAATGAGCAATATAATTTAAGCTCGCATTTATCTAGTTAAAAGGTTAAATGACTCTACCCTCTTCAACTTCTGGGATTAAAATGTCTTTTTGTAGATATCTTTACCTAGAATTGCATAGACAGTAATTTTATCTTATGAACCAAGTAACTGGGATGCAGAGGAATCAGCTTTTCTTTGTAGTTAGAGGTTTAGAATCTTTTCAGTTAGATAGGGGACTAACATGCTTCTGCTTGTACTCAGCAGTTCACATCAGGGCTTTGGGGAGCTGACGACCAGTGTGCCTCGAAGCGTGGCAAGAGAGGGTTGGTTAAACCAGTCTGTGGAAGGCCAAATCTCTTTATTTTATGTAATTGATTAAAACCCCATGTTCATCACTAAAGATTCAAAATTGCTAAATTCTTGGATAAATTAACAACTAAAATTACAGAGTGGTGTCTCCTAGCTACATGTCCTTACTGAAAAAACACCAACTCTTAGTACTCTTGAAGTGCAAGGACAGAAGCCGGCAAACTGAAACTGCTCCTCCCAGCCACACTGAGAAACGGAATAGAGAATTCCATATATCACTGTGGTCATAATTCCATATATTACTGTGGTCGTTAAAACAGCAAGTCCGTCCCACCTTAAATTTATCTGCATCAAAGTAGCTGAAACATTGTTAATCGGAAACTTCTTTACACTTGAGATGTAAAAGGCCATTTTGGGCTGTAGTTGCTCAGTGCTTATCAGGCAATGTTGCAATTGGCTTTTTATAGGTAGGATCAGTATACTGGTGTTAATGGAGTACAACACATTAGGTCAGAAGTGGTGTCTGAAGACACAAATCTCATAGAATCATAAAACAACACAGTTTGGAAGGGACCTTGAAAGATCATTTGGTCCAACCTTTTGTGGGAAAGGGAGCGTAGAGGAGATTATGTGGCACCCTGTCTAGTCGCCTCTTGAAAACATCCAGTGATGGGGACTCCACCACATCCCTGGGGAGGTTGTACCAGCACTCGAAGTATAGTCACTAATTTTGAGCCAGTAGTTACTCAGGGAAAAACATTTTATAGATGCAAAAATTGACAGCTTTAGATCACTCTTTTTCTCACTATAGAAGAACTTTAAACCTGCTAAAAATTCATTGAAATATTTGATTGTTCTGAAGCATAACATTTCTCCTTTAATCAGAGCAATATCTAAAGTGAAGGAATATATCAGATTTTAAGATTTTCACTTCAGTGAAAATTTGGGAATGAACAGTATCAGACCATGTATAGTAAAATTCCTTTCAAAATCTTCAACATAGACCAAACCAGTCCTAGTACACAGTAAATGAGTGCAACTTCATGGGAAATAAACTTTTGAAAGCCAATGGTAAAACAGCCAAGATCTGCCTTCAAAAACACACACATAATTCACACTGGGGAAATGATGTTCTTAATTACCGTTTTACAACCTGGTCCTTTGGCCACTGGCACATATAATAGCAGAATTTAGCATTCACGTAAATGGAAGCAGATTTTGGCACTAAGTGCTTTCTTCAGGAAGCTTGGTGGTCTGGAAACATTACTGATGTGTCTGCAATCATCTGAGAGAAATACATTCAAACTCAACTCAGAGGAAGTATTTTTACTCTAAGCTATGAAATGGACTGTTCATATCAGTCATTTCTAGGATAAAATTATCTGGTGTGAGGAATGACCTGTTCTGAATAGCATTGTTTCAGATAACAACTTACAAACTTGGAAAACAACAAAAAATGCAGCAATAATTTGACTGTAGGCAGCCAAGAGCAGACTGCCGTCAAAACTGAGGATTCTGCCTTAATCTAAGAAGAGGTAAATGGATAAATTCTTTGCAGGTAGGATGCTTTATATTTAAATCCTTAGCAACCAATTTGTTTTTCCTTTTCCCTTGAATCACATTACGGAGAGGTTAGATGAGAAAATAATTAACATGCTCATAGTATGTTCATCTGAAGCTCTTTGCAATCACTATATAATTACTTTTTAAAGCATTTTCTCTGCAGATTTTTTTTTTCATTTTCTGAATAAACAGTCTGGTTAAGACATTTTATTTTGGAAATTGAGAGGAAAAAAGTGCTTTAGTGAAGGAACAAGAAACCTCTTACTGAAAAAAAGAAGAAATTGAATTAAATATAAGCCATTGGACATTGCTCCGTTCTACTACAATCAACGTGTGACCATATTTAGAGGGGCAGAAGCAAAAGGGGAAAGTAATTTGTTTAAATAATAGTTAAACCAGCTTTTTTTATGGACTTTTCTTCTCTGTTGAGACGATCATAGATTGCTGGACTGTACCGCTTACTTTGGCCTCTGAATCTGTGAATCTTATGATTCGTCTTTCTTTTTTTTTATAATACGTGAAAGAGGGTTACTTACATTGCCTGCCATGTACTCATACCAAGTGCACTTTCACGTTAAGATGATGACAACATGCAAATCTCAGCTTCACAGTTTCTGTTAGCTGCCTGAGGATTTTCTCTGACACCTTTTTGGCCGTAAGTGGTGTGAAGAGTTACACACCAAGAACTACTTGGTATTACTTATCTTTTATTCTATACGTGCAATGTTGAATTTCATGGGGCAGGAGTTCACCTGCAGGAACTCAGGACTTTTCCCCTTCCACTAGGATTTCTAATGACTAAGCTACTGAACCAAGCTGCCCTGATTTGGCTACTTCTTGCATTGTTTCCTTCATCAGGTAAACCTCAACTGAAGCAGTGGCAATACTTCCCACCCACAGTCTCACATCTGAGCTGTTCTTTGAAAGGAAACAACTTGAGGCTTATATTCTTCCTTTAGTTGAGGTAGTAAATAAACCTGCGTGACCCTAAGTGACTCCCTTCCCTGGGTAAGTGTTTTAATGAACAAGATAGTTATACAAAAGATGGGCATTTTACTCTACGTATGTAATGCATTTCCATAATCTTCATTTAAAAGCATCATACTTCTGTTGCCAATTGAGCATAGGCACAGAACATGTAATCACTGAAGTCTGGCACAAATTCCTAAACATACTAATGCCTGGAGGTTGCACAGAACCAGCTACAATTTTTGACATCAGTGCTTGAGCATCATGGGAATCCAGTTCGTAACATGACCTAGAAAGAGGTCTTAATTATTCTTAGATAATTAAGGTAACTCTAAACTGTATTTTAATTAGTCAATATGCCTGCCTGGAATTTTGACTCTGTGCTTAAACTCAAGGGAGCGGAAAAATTTCTGCTTTAATCCATCTTTGGCAATTTCTGTTGGCTAGCCTTCTCCTCTCAGTGCACAGGGGTTTGGGACTAGCATTTTGAATTATGCAACCCTTCCCATGCCCTAAGGACTGTAACTCTCGATTCTGGATTGCACTCCAGGGAAAAGTGCTTAAAATATAGTTGCTACACTGCCTAACTTCAAGATCCCTAAATCCTCTTTTGGCTCTAGGCTAACTTCCCATTGAAGATCTATTTTTTAACGTCTAGGAAGTCTGTGAAACTGAGAATTTCAGATTGCTTGCTAAAAACGCAAATGAGGTTGAAAAAAGGTTGAACAAATACTTAAGTCTGAATACACTGTGTACATTTTTATGCCTTTTCTTCCAGCTGGAGATTAATCAAATTAATGCAAAATTGTTGTAGTAAAACCTGACACTGGGAACCACATGAGATAATTGCATGTACAGAGCTGAAATCAAGCCCATTTAAAGATTCTCTAAACTTCATGAGCTTTTTCATATTCACTCAGACCACTTTGAGGTTTTATGCTGAAATGATATCTGACTTGGTGTTTTGACATGACACCAAGTGAAATTCTGTTTCAATTTTTAGTTCCATTCAGAGCCTCTCCCTCCCCCCCCCAAAAAGGGACCGTATCCTTATGTGCTGTAAATCAGCATCTCCACATTACTTTCAATAAGGCTGCATAAGTTTACAACAACTGAAGAGCTAATCCTAGTGAAGTAAAGCCATGTGGTGAATTGAACCAAAGAAAATGTTCAAATGAGTAAGGCCAGCTGTATAGCACTGGCAGACTCTGCAGATGGGCAGTGTGCCAAGCTTCCCCATTAATTGCCTCTCTATGCTTCATTGAAGGAAGTTTGAAGCCAGTCCAAATCTCCTAAACTCCCCAGCACCACCCCTCTGTTTCTACTCCAGCTGCGGCTTCCAGACACTGCTCGTGCTGGCAACAAAAATGGGAATGCACACAAGGAAGTTTTCTAAACAGTACTTTGTGTGAGCTGCAGAAACAGGGCTTAGTCATGGGTAACTCTAGTTCCTGGAGCAGCAGTGTTGTAGGGGCTAAAGATGAGGAGCCAAGTAGAGGAAATGAGGTAGGAGGAGAAGCTGGTGCTGGAGAAACAAGGGAAAAAAAAGCATATGGGAAAGTTAGAGGTCATCTGAGCTGGTTTCAAAGGAAGGGAGAAGAGGCAGTTCAGGAAGCATAAAGACTTTTGGAAAAGACTGAGGGGAAGAACAGGATGGGAACAGCCAAAAGGAAGCATAAGGGATAAGGTTTGTGAGTGAAGAGATATTTGCAAGGCAGCTGTGCATCTGGAAAGGAAACTGAGTGGGGCAGTGCGGTAGAAGATTGAAGAGCTCTTTTAGGACAAATAGTCAAGGAAGGTTGACTGGGCCAGGAGAGTGTGGTGAGAGTCAGCAATAGACACCAGGGCTGGGGAGACCAGAGCTGAGGGCTGGAGTGGGAAGAAAGTCGATTGGATAAAAGGCTCAGACAGAAAATCATGGATTGACTGAACAAAAATCTGGAAACAGGATGTGTGAGGAGAACACCTAACCAAGGAGCTGGGACGGCAGAGAGGTTTGACACAAGCATGGTGGTAGGGACATCAGCAAAGATGCTTCCCCTGGGGAAAAGAGATAGCCTGACATGTCAGTATCCAGTAAAGCGCAGTCTCACTTAAAATTGAAATACAGATCCTCATTTCTGATCATCAACATTTCCAGTGGCAGCACATGACTGTGAAAGCCAGAGTTAATTTTATGCTGGAATGATCAAAAATAACATGTGTTGGAATGGTTCTGCCCATTGGCTATTTGTGCTGTTCAGTATTACCATTCTGGCACTTGACTTCACTCGTTCCAAAATAGCATTGCTGAAGCCTATTGGCAAGCAGTCTCAACTCCCTCTCATGGCTATTGCGGAGATGATAGCGATTTATTACTGCTATCAATTAAACACTGAGTTCAAGTGGGGCTTGAAAAGAAAATGAGAACAGAGTGAAAGCCACATTGTAGAATAGATGAATGAATGTGCGCAGGCCAGAAGGGCTGTTTGGAAAGATTTTTTTCCCTTTTTTCCTTTATTCCAAAGTATAAAAAAAAAAAAAAACTAAAACAACCCCAAACAAAGAAAACAAACCAAAACAACTTCAAGACTTAAAAAGAATTAATGAAGAAAATTTCATAGTTTTTTTATCAGTAGGACTTCTGCCTTAGGTCTTTCAGAACAGAGAAGACACACAATGAATGAGACAGGGAGGAAGGGAAAGGACGATTCCTGGAAAAATGCAGTTCTATCCTACGGGGTCTCAGCAGGTCCCTTTGCCATGCTGAGCAATCAAGCCTGTCAGCCAGGGCACAAAGTCTATATTTCCCATTCCCGGGTGCCTGGTCTGGAGGACTGAAACAAAGACTATTTGCTGCTTGCCTTCTCACTTTAGCTATGTTTTCTGGTGAAAAGTGTTCAGCATCAGTACTTGAGCCTTCTATCAAAATTCTCAGATGGGAAGGGCTGATGCCTTTAGCTAGTGCTCTCTCTGCTCCTTATGGTTACAACACTAGTTCTGTTACAGAATTGTGCATACAATACATATGATGAATACTCAGAAGATAGTTTACTAAATGCTTTACCAAGTGTTATACGTAATCAACAGCTAGTAAGCCAGAGTTTCTTTTTCCTTTTTCAGTCTCCAGAGCACATATGATCCCTCAGTCCCCTCAGCCTAGCCTGTGTGGGCTGGCAGGAGGTCCCTAAGGAAGTGCCAGCAGATGGCTGAGAGAGCCTAGCACAGACCGGTCCCGCTCCCTCCCTCTCCTCCCTGCCAAGCGCAAGTCGTCCTCCAAGTGTGCATGTTACAACTCTCTTTAAATGGGGAAGCCCTCAACTGGCGAGGCAGAGTCAATTTTAGTTCCCTCTACGATGCCAAAGGAGAGTCCTGAAGCATGAATGGAGTGCTACATTTTCTCTCAGATATTTACTAGCACGACACTGACTACAAACTTCGTTCCTTTGCCCTCTGCTCTGATTCGGCCAGACTTTGGGCCAAACGTTGCTGTAAGTTTGCAATGATGTAGACTTCGTGCAATTCTATTTTACTTCAGTGATACAATAGTGTAAGTACTATGACTCTGTATTTGTAGCGGATTAAATTCCTAATTCTCTGTACCATTCCGTGTAACTACACTCTGCCTTGGTTCCTTTTAGTCGGACCTTTCCTTAGCTTATTGTTATGTCTGACAATAGCAAAGATAGCTTTGTGTCATCTATAGTCTCCAGCTTTTATAGAGTTTAAGTAGCTTTGGTGAGCTACCCTCCCACCCTCTAATCCCCTGTTATAAAGTAGCATCCGGGGGCGGGGGGGAGGAGGGGGACCACAGTACACGACATAGGGATTTTCCTTCTTTTAAGTAGTTGCATTTATCAGAGTCCACGCTCTTTAACCCAGAACAAAAACCAGAGGCTATATGAAGAGGTTTGAAAAGCATGTGGATGGCATGTACTGGATTTATTGCCACTCTATGAATTCCCACAAAGGTTTGACTTGCTTTGTTTTTAATCACCAGCAGTGAAACAGTTCACAGTACACTGCAAACACAGAGCCAGCTTTTTGTTTGAGACAGTTGGAGAGGAGGGGGAAAGAGAGGGGAAAGGCTCATGAGAAACATGAATGAGTAGGTTTTGCTGACTCTTCTAACTACAGGGCCTGACAAAGTGCCTATAAACACATTTCCCATGCTGTTAATAGCAGAGCAGGAGCTTTGTTGTATGATAAGTGGGTATTTTGAAGCTTGTCAAACCTAGACAAGCGGGAGGAAATTGTAATTAACAATTCTAAAGACCATAACTTATTAAAAAGTTGATCTGTAGTATAAAACATATCTTTGACATCTCTCTCATAAAAATTGCATTTGCTTTACTGATTGTGTTTTCAAGTTACTCCTTTAATTTTTACCAACTTTTTACTATATACAATCTCCTAGTCTATCTAATCCAAATCACAAACATCAATCAGAAGTACTATTTTGGTTATTAAGTACAACTAGTCATTGCACAAATGCAATTATTGATCATGTAAGGTTACATGATTGCAAATAATGTGAAAAAGAGAAAATGTATGAAAATGTATGCCACAGCGTGTACCCGAAAGGAGTGAAGATTTCCTTGATTATTTTTCACTTGCCTTTAAGAATATTTATTTCCTGCAAACCTGTTTCAGTCAAAAATTGAAAAGAACTGTTGTAGTAAAATATCAGAAAAAGTTTTAGCAGACATAAGCATGAATCAGTATCCAATGAGAAAAAAGATATTTTTTTTTAAATACTAAACAGAGAGACTAAAAGCATGTTAAAAAAAGTATCTTAACATGTCCAGAGTTCAGGAGACATATAATTTCTATACCTGTGATTGCAAAAACAGGAATTTTCTTTAGTCACTGAATTTTTAAAACGGCATGAGATCCAACACTCAAACTCTGGACCTTGGGGTGTCCCTAGCTATACTATTTTCAATTTCCTTCAGAATAGGCCATAAAATTTCACTCAATTCAGGTGCTCATTATGACTTACTCTGCCATTTCTATTAGCGCTATTTTACAGGTTTGCTCTTTTTGGTTGTACGTAGGTAAATCCATTGCAATACTTTTATTTCAATAAATTCATTTCCTATTTTATTAGAAAAACACGATGCTGCCTGCAGTTCATCCCAATCATACCAATATCTTCTGAAAATTATTCAATTAATCCATGGTGCATTTCCTGTTGGAACTGTTGATAATTTCTAAACTGTATTTTTGCTCCCCACTTGCACGAGGTCTGAGAGACATTTCTTTGCTGTTTTCAATGGAACAAAATTACAGAAGCATACTAATGCAATCTGGTGTCTATAGTTGGAAACCAGATGATCTTCAAAACAGTCTGAGATTTCAATGCAAACTCAGGTCTATAATATACCCCCCGTAGTTGTACTCTGGAGCTCACATAGCATTTTCCCTACAAAAGAGCCACAAAAAAGCATTATGCATTTGCTCAGTGACATTTTCCATGTGTTTCAGTGTGTATTTCTCTATTCACTCCCCCCATTCCCTTCATCATATATCATCCTCCATGATACCTGCGTGATATGTGTAATTGGATGCCTATGCACAAATGCAATTGAATATTGCCCACAGAGACACACATGTTTTAGAAATAGCTTCCTTCATACTTCGAAACTATAGATCCCAGTCCAGCACCACTTCCTCCAAAATTTCAAAGCTCACTCCTAATGAATCTACTGAGTGAGGTTTCTACCTATCCATCTTCATTCATTCCCTCACCTTAGGTGCCTCTGTAAACAATCTTTTTCCATGTTTAAATATATATTTATGCACACATACTCTTTCACCTAAAGATCTCAGCCCTTCGTCTTTTACCATGGGTTCACTTTTTCTGGGGGGACACCAAATTGCAAAGTGCAAGCCACACGAGGGAATCACCATCTAGGCCACTGCTCATGGCTCAGTATATCTCTGCCTTTGGGGTAATACCTTAATCCAAACTACAGCAATTTCTTCCAGTTGCTCATGGCTTCCACCATGCCTTCTCTTGTTGTTCATAAAACATAGTTCTCCATATGACATTTTTCACCATTAAGGAAACAATTGCCTATTTTTTTTACTCTGGCCAGAGAAAACAACATATAGGGATCACAAATCTGTCACTTAGAGCCTTTGAAAGCAATAACAAGAGTGGTGGTTAACCAGATGTGGAGATGCAAGTTAAACAGTGAGGGTAATGAGTTACTGGAAGCAGTCAAGTGGAAAATGGAAGGTAGAAGACTGCACATAGGAATGGATAAGATCTTAAGGGGCCAGGTATTGTCAGTGCATTAACTAAAACTTCACTGCTCTTCATCTCACCATCCTCACCCTGGGAGAGCTTCCAGTGCTGCTCCCTCCTTCTGCTTGCTCTGGCAGCCAGCACACTGCCAGCGGGGTGTAAGAGGGGAAGCATGAGGTACAGCTGCAAAAAACAAAGCTCAAATCCCACATGGAAGGTGGAGCTTTGAAGTAAAAGGAGTTGGGCTGTTGGAAGAGAAGGCTCTGGGGCTTTGTTGCCACATGAGACTTGTGCAGTAGCTAAACAAGGAGAATTTCAATGGAGCCTTCCAAGATTTCAGAATGTGTTCTTCCTGGGGTGCAGTTAAATATATTCAGGTTATACTCAAATAGTGATTCTGGAGGCCTCAATTGCATGCATAGAAGCAGCATGAATTGGTAGTCTGAAAACACACATGAAGGAAGGTTTTGGGCAACGTTAAAATGAGAAAAAACACAGATGAAAACCTTTTGTACTGGTTTTGGTTGGGATAGAGTTGATTTTCTTCTTAGTAGCTTGTATAGTGCTATGTTTTGCATTTCTGCTGAAAACAGTGTTGAGGGATGTTTTAGCCATTGCTGAGCAGTGCTTGCACAGTGTCAAGGCCTTATCTGCTCCTCACACTGCCCCACCAGCGAGTGGGCTAGGGTTTCACAAGAAGCTGGGAGGGGACACAGCCGGGAAAGTTGACCCCAACTGATCCAAGGGATATCCCATACAATGTGACGTCATGCTCAGCAATAAAAGCTGTGGGAGAAGAAGGAGGAAGGGGGGATGTTCAGAGTTATGTCACTTGTCTTCCCAAGTAACCATTATGCATGATGAATCCCTGCTTTCCTGGAGATGGCTGAACACCTGCCTGCAATGGAAAGTACTGAATGAATTACTTATTTTGCTTTGCTTACGCACAGTTTTTGTTTTACTGATTAAACTGTCCTTATCTCAACACACAAGTTTTTTCACTTTTACCCTTCTGATTCTTTCTCCCATCCTGCTGATGGGGAGTGAACAAGGGGCTGTGTGGGGCTGAGCTGCCTACTGGGATTAAACCACCTTTTAGACAAGACTTCTGTTGGTTTTGACTCCAGGAGATATAGCAAAATGAGCAGTCTGAGGAAAATGGCCTCACTAATAATACTCAGTGGCATGGCCTGAAGTACATTTAATTATTTCACGTCTGGATTTGTATGAATTGGTATCTCAGCATGAATATTAGACACTAAGAATGTGTGAAGTCAGTAAAAGAGCACAAAAGGTAAGAAGCAGTACTGGAGAGGATGCTGAAAACATGCTAACTAAAGGAGCGTTGCAAATTTAGGATCTCAAGAGATTTCCTGATTAAAAGTTAATGACAGCCTGCTTAGACAGAAACATGTTTGTTTAAATTTTGGGGTTTGTTCCTGAGCCAAGAAAGGGTTTATACGCTGTGCTGCCCAGGGCTGCAACACCTGAAGTTTGATTGCTGGTTGGAAGCATTGAGTTCACAGTGCAGGCTCAGGTACTTCCATCCTCATACCATGAATACAGAGAGAGTGGGAGACCTACACGTGAAATCGCCAGCAGCCAGCACTAGACCTGGGCTACTGGGGCAAGATCTCATGGGAGTGGTTTTACAGAAAGGCAGTTACATGGAACCTGTCTTGGTATTACATTTAAGCTCCTTGATGCACGTCAGATTCACAGGTAAGTATTACAGACAAGAATCACATTAGCATTTCACTTCAAATCAGAACCGTGTTTTTGAAAAGGGTCTCCGAAGGCATGCCCATTTTTCACGCTTTGGTCTTAGACCACCCAAACTGGACTGGATTTGAATGAAATAAAATGAGAAAGCATGCTCAAACCACTAGGAGACATTCAGGATATGGGACCAGATAGGGGGTAGTCTAAAATCTGCCCAAAATATGTGAAGTGTGGACACTGAGAGCCTAGCACCAGTTCCCTCCCTTCAAAGCTGTTCTTAATGTGTCACATAATATGTCACATTGCTAACATAGACATAGCCACAGCTTCTAGCTACTTCTTATGCTGAAGTCAGGCATTTTGAACCCAGACGACTGGATCACTGTTTTCTCTCAAAACACAGCAAATGCCGTGCCATTCAGTCCTTGGAGCACAATTAGAAACCCAAGCTCCAGACCCAGGTTGTACCTGATTGGGGACATGCCCAATTGACACGTCAGAGGCCTGGGAAGGTTGTCACACCGACTGTGGGAGTCCCACTACCGCAAAGGCTGTCAGACATGGGATTAATAGTTGGGCATTCCTGAAGCTTAGAATAGCAGTCAGTCATCATCCAGAGACTAATGGAGCTTAAAAGGGCATGAAACCCAGCGACTGGATCCAGTCAAAACAAGCAAAAGTCTGAGCAGCGAGTGAGGCAAGTTGTAACAGGTATCAAGCAGAGCTATCTGAAGGTGCTCCATCTTTCTCATTTTCTCACTTCTCCCTATTTCTTTGGAGCCACGGCATGGAGAAACTGGAGGGAAACTGGAGAAATCTTTCAAAAACATCATTAAACCCACACGTTCAGAAAAAATGCGCTGTTTACACTAAATACATAATGCAGGAAACTGCTCTGTCAGACAAGTTGTTCCTCACCTGATTATGATTTGAAAGCAATAAATAGAAAGAACTAGTCATAAAATAAATGGCAACTGAAAACACATGCATTTAGGTCTTTAGCTCCAGAACAAATTGAGTTCAAATGTAGATTTTTCATGTATCTTGTAGAAGTCAGATACGTATTGTTATTTTAGCCTATTTAACAGGTTGCTTGTATGAGAAGTTTTTTTGTGACACTGACATACTCATTGTGAAAGAGCTTTAAAAATTTTATTACTGATACAATTAAAAAGAAAGGGTTTTTTCCTGCATTTCTGTACCTGTACAGCTACTGTAAATGCCAGGTAAGCTTCCACGTACATGCTGATGGCAACACAGACCCTGAAGTCTATTACATCATTAGGTCTATCTACTTCTTTAAGTCTTTAACTGTTAATAAAATCTGGTCTTTGTAGTTTATGTGATAGATGTATTTATTTAATTAAAATAAATTGTTCAAAAAGACCCTAAACATTATAATTTAATGGGCCATGTTCAAGAATAAATATCTGAATTCAGTTCACAGGTAATACAAAGTGACTATCCATATTTTAAAAAATATTCTTGATTCAATCATCGGGCAATTTTCATGACAGCCTTGAACTCCATAAGCTAATGATCAGATCATTCTCCTGTAATACAGTTCCCTTGAGATCCGGTCAGATGTCTTTACACTACATATTTTTGAAAGTACTTAGACACTGAAATGAGTTAAATAAATTTCAATGAAAGACAGGTGCTTTGTTGATGTAGGACTCGATCTCCTTGTTTTTCAGTTTCTGATCTGTAAAATGGAAATTTCCAAACATTACCAGCTGTTCAAATGTCATTTTCAACAATAAATTTTCACATCAGAGAGGGCAAACGAAAACAGGAGTCTGCAGAGCACAGGCAGACATAGGCGTAAATAGTTTATGTTCTGCAGTTATTCCAAGTTGTCATCGTTGTATTTGCAGAACAGCTCCACGATTATCTCAAGACCTTAAAGAAGCAGAAAACTGTGACATTTGGAGCTCACTGTCATTCTACAGGACATCACCCTCCCTCAGAAATATTAAATTCCTCTACTTACAACTCCTTTTTTTTACTGTCTAGTTTTACCTCCATTACTAAAACACCAATTACCACAAATGACTTAAGGCTGCGTAGCCAAGGGTGACTCTCTGCTTTTTCATAGTCCTTAACTACTTTATTATTAGGATTAGAATATTAGGATTAGGATGGTATTCAGAAGTCTCAGTCATGTTATACAAAACCTCACAGCAGCCGTCAATCCCTGCTCTGAAGACCTTAGGCTCTCAATAGGTATGAGAGACAAAAAAAATACTGTTTTCCTGACATTACAGATCTCCCAGCTGTAATACAACGTGATGCTTCTGCTCTGAGCAATTATCATGCACTGGAAAGCCGGAAGGTGTATGATAATTGCTCAGAGGAACTCTTTCCTGTTCAGGCAGCAAGTGGCAGCATTGCAATAGCCTTTGCTTCTGTATCTTTGTTGTTGCCTTTCAAGGCAGTCCCGCTTTTATGCTCAATCATACAAATCTCCTTCTGCCATTTCTATGTCCCTGAAATCTAATTTCATATTGGATAACAATGTATTATATTTAATATAAATAATTTTATGTGAGGTCAAATAACGAAAAAAAGAAATTCGCAGACTTGGCATATTTTGTGAATAGAGACTGCATATATCAAAAACAATCCGTCCATTTCTATGCTTTCAGTCAGGGAGTGTTCTGATCCTTACCAACATTTCTAGAAATGCGTGTTCCTGAACAAATTAAAGCAAGTATAAGGACAGCTGGAGTCTTTTCTTTTTGCTTCTGAAGCAGAGGATGTAAATGGGATGCCTGTAATGTAGATCCTTATTCTCAAACTTTATGTTTGATAGCCACTAAAAAATAAGCCTGCAAAATCACATCGGATCATTTTATGTTAATTGACTTGCCAGTGATACAGGATTGGGGTTACCCTGTTTTAAAAGGGCTTTTTAGAACAACAGCTGTCATTTTTTCCTGGCTCATAATCATCAGCAGCCATAAGGAATCTGCAATCGGAACGGAGGAGACAGATCTGCTGATGAAGCACAAGCCTGCCTCGTATCTCTCCCTCTCACAGACCCCTTTGTTGGCTCTGCAGTGCTAAAAGGAAAAACATACACCAAAAATTCAGTGTTGTCACTTGCATAAGCATATAGGCTTAAGTATGAATTACACCCTTTTCAGAGTCTGATGAAGTCAATGGCAATTTTCCAGTTGTGGGGTAGGACTAAAGAGTGGATCTGTTCAGCAAGAAATGGATTCCCAGGATATTTGCTTTTCTGGGTAGACCTGCGGTGATTAGTTTGCGTAGAGTTTAGTTCTTAAGCTGGTTTCACACTATCTGGCTCTTGCCTACCATGATGGTGGATGTTACTTGTCAAAGATTGTTGCTTTCACTGGTGTGGCATTGATGCTACTGGCCTTTGCAGAAGAATGAAAAGTGTGTGCTCTGACTCCTGCGGAAGACTGTCTTTATAAAGATCCAGTTTCCTCATCAGAACATGGCAAATTGTGTAAGGCAGCTTTTCATTGAGAAACCCTGCTTATTAGCAGTCAAGGTTAAGAGGTGAATGAGAAGACTCATTTATTCTTCAGGGCAAAAGAGAACATTTCCAGTGACAGAATCTTGGAAACACTTGGAAGGAAAAGGAAAAGAAAATGGCTTCATAATAACTCGCACCATGCCCAGGTCAAAAAATTACTATTTTTACAACATTTCTGATTCCCCATTTTGAGTAGTGTCATGTTAAGTTAGGCCTGAATTGGTGTCTGGGCCTTTTTCTCATGTTTTGGAGAACCAATCATAATAATATTTCAGTGGAAGTTTTAAAAAATATTAGTTAAAATGGTGATACACTGCGTAGTCTGGCAAATAATTCAAAATTCATTTTCAGTGATATTTATGATTTTCTGCAACAAGGTACACCAAGTACAAACACTTTTATTCACCATGTTTTTAATATACTTTGGAATACTGAGAATAAAAGTGCATTACAAATGTTATAAATTATTATTTATTATTGCTACAGAATTTTTCCTTCATCATCTCCCTGACCTTTAAGGAACATTAATGAGAAAGTTTACTCGTTGTGAGTGTGAGCTGGTTGTAATGAATGTCTTTCACTGAGACGATATGACTCCTATGATGAAAACTCTCAAATGTTAATGCACTTGAGGTTTATAATGTCTAATGTTAATGTCATAGGACATAGGTCAGGGAAGTGAACTGGGAGTGATTGCGCATAATAAACCATCTGCATGTTATTTTGCAGCAACAAAACAGGGTAAACCAAGTCCCAGGACATGTCTACTGAGTTATGAAGTTATTGCAGGACTTCATCTAGCATTAATGAGGCCTCATTTGCACAAATGGGAATTTCTTGAAATAGGATATCACAGAACTAACTTGCAAGGGGCTCAAGGGAACAAATCTTGAGAACAGGCTAACTAGATTTGGCCTTTAATGATGCATAGGGAAAAAGAGGAGAGGAACGTCTCACATTTCATATTCCAGTCAGTGTTAGGCTACAGAAACTGCCCTGTGTCCCCTTGAGAAATAAAGAAGAAGGATCTTTTGCAGGATTTCTTTTTTTCTTTGTTTTCCTCTCCTTTCTTCTCCGTTATTATAGAGGTCAAGATTTGAGATTACATGTTCACACAGAGAACAGTGAAAGGAATCTTTAAGCTGAGGTGTACATTCACAGCTATAAGGGATAAAAATTTTCTAATGTCACTGCCCCTGCTGTGCTGTAAACTGCCTGTTAGCATCCAGCTACAAATGATATGTTTCAGGTTAAGCTGCTATGTCAGCTAGATAGTGATTCACATGTGCTTTTATTTTGTGTTCTGGTTTACATTCTACTTAGCTTTGCACTGTTCTGTGATGGGGACAAAAACTGTATGTAGGGTGGCGCAGGACTAGAGAAACCAAATATCTTTTTTAAATTTTAGCTCTTTGAAACTGAATTTAATTTTGAGCTACATGGCTTGGAAGTCTCTAGGCCTGAAAATGTTTTAAGACCACTAGTTTCAAGTGTTAAATTGCTTTTTATTGCTACAAGTTACAGCTTCAGAATATATAATGGAAGCTGCCCTTAAAATGCTAATGCGGAATGTGAAAGGGTTATATTATCCAATTAAAGGCATGTGCATTCTGCTAGCATTTAAGAGAGCAAACACACAAGTATTTCTCTTAGAAGAGATGCATTTATTTCTCCCTGTGCTCTCAGGCTCACAGAAGCAAGGGTTATGTCAATTTTCCACACAGCTTTGTATACTCTTCCTGCGGGATAGCTAAATCCTTATACTACAAAGTCACAGACTCACTTGTACTCAAATTTGTTCTTTTAGGATTCCCTGAAGGCTAGTTGATGGGAGTTAATGGCGTTAGTATCAGCAGAGAATTTGAGCTATTTGTTATTAAGTGGGAAAACAGCATCAACTACCATTGTCATAAGTCTCTTCTGCAAGATTTATAAGAAATAAGAGATATGTAAATAAGGTACAGGAAATTATTTCCTTTCCAGAGAATTGGGCTGCTTGATTACAGCATGCTTTGGTTATTTAATAACATCTGGAGAGGCAATTTCAACTGCCTTCAAGATAAAATTAGATAAAAATCTTGGAACATACCATTCGTGTACTAGGAAGACATGGAAATATTGCTGTCTATGAAGCAGGAAAATAAATAACAACCCATGTGTTCACATTATTAGGCAGTGCCTAACACTCATTTTTTCATTAAATACTTTTTTTTTTTACCTTATATCAGTCATTCCTGACAAGTAATCTTTTTAGAATATGCTGCCCCTTGCTACAGGAGAGGATATTTTAAAGCAGTTGAGATATTTTTGGCAACCACCAAAGTTCTATCATCTAGAAGTAGAGACCATAGAATCATAGAATACTTTGGATTGGAAAGGATGTTTAAAGGTCATCTAGTCCAACCTCCCCTGCAATGAGCAGGGACATCTTCATCTAGATCAGGTTTCTTAGAGCCCCATCCAACCTGACCTTGAATGTTTCCAGGGATGGGGCATCTACCACGTCTCTGGGCAACCTCTTCCAGTGCTTCTCCACACTCATTGTAAAAAATTTCTTCCTTATATCTAGTCTAAATCTTCCCTCTTTTAGTTTAAAGCCATTACCCCTTGTCCTGTTGCAACAGGCCCTGTTAAAAATTTGTCCCAATCTTTCCTGTTGGTCCCCTTTAGGTACTTGAAGGCCGCTATGAGGCCTCCATGGAGCCTTCTCTTCTCCAGGCTGAACAACCCCAACTCTCTCAGCCTGTCTTCACAGGAGAAGTGCTCCATCCCTCTGATCATTTCTGTGGCACTCCTCTGGACCCACTCCAACAGGTCCATGTCCTTCTTACGTTGGGGGCTCCAGGGCTGCATGCAGTACTCCAGGTGGGGTCTCATGAGAGCAGAGTAGAGGGGCAGAATCCCCTCCCTTGACCTGCTGGCCACGCTATTTTTGATGCAGCCCAGGATACGGTTGGCTTTCTGGGCTGCGAGCAGACATTGTCGGTTCAATGCGCAGCTTTTCATCCGCCAGTACCTCCAATTCCTTCTCCTCAGGGCTGCTCACAATCCTTTCATCCCCCAGCCTGTATTGATACCAGGGGTTACCCCAACCCAGGCTCAGGACCCTCATAAGGTCCACACAGGCCCACTTCTCAAGCCTGTCCAGGTCCCTCTGGATGGCATCCCGTCCCTCCGGAGTGTCAACTGCACCACTCAGCTTGGTGTCATCTGCAAACTTGCTGTGAATGCACTCAATCCACTGTCTATGTCACTGATGAAGATGTTGAACAGTACTGGTCCCGTTATGGACCCCTGAAGGACACCACTTGTCACCAATCTCCATCTGGATATTGAGCCGTTGACCACTATCCTCTGGATGTGACCATCCAACCAATTCCTCATCCATCAAACAGTCTACCTATCAAATACGTATCTCTCTAATTTAGAGAGAACGATGTTGGGGGGGACCACTTCAAAGGCCTTACAGAAGTCCAGATAGACAACATCTGTAGCTCTTCCCTTATCTACTGATGGAGTCACTCCGTCATAGAAGGCCACTAGGTTGGTCAGGCAGGACTTGCCCTTAGTGAAGCCATGCTGGCTGTCTCCAGTCACCTCCCTGTCCTCGATGTGCCTTAGCATAGCTTCTTGGAGGATCTGTTCCATGATCTTCCCAGGCACAGAGGTGAGGCCGAAGGGTTCGTAGTTCCCACTCCAAAAGCTCAGAGTTGACTAGAAAAACTAGAAAACTCAGAGAAACTTTGATCCCAGTCCAAAGCTCCTGTATGTGCCCAGTGGAGGCCTATTGTACCATGAAAGTGTTTAACTTCGCATTTTTTTGCCTTGGTCTTCACTGGAAACCCCTCTCCCTACATCTCTCGAGTAGATGGACTGTAAGGCAGGCACTGGGGAGAAAAGTCCATCCCACTATTAAGAGACGATCAGGTTTGTGACTGCCTGAGGCACCTGGCTTGTGAGCTTGGAGGAACCCAGGATGGTTGGCCAGCCTGCCCCTAAGCTTAGCTTTTGTCTTGTAATCAGTAGGATGATTCCAAGACACCTCAGATTGCTCAGACCAGCAACATCAGGGAAAATAAAGGTGGAATCATTCAAATCACATCTGGGTTTTACTCTTTTGAGCCTTTTATATTTTATCTATAATAAAATAATTCAGTTTACCTATTGGACTTAGGGACCTGGGCATGAGTGAAATATTTTAATTATTCTTGTGGGACCTACTGCCAGTGTACTACTGCCAGTGTACTACTAAATTTTTTCTCTGAGTTTCCTAGTCTTGCAACTGAGGTACCATACTAATATCTGCTGAATCTTTAGTATTTATTATAAACTATATAAAATATGAATATTCAAACTACATATTAGAGGTGTATTCAATAAATTAGAGAAATGGTAGATAAAGTAGCTTGCAGATGACATTCCATATAGTGAAAGAAAGAAATTTCTGCAGAACAGAAACTGTGTTTTCCAGGTCTAGCATTGCCAGATAAACAGCAGTTAGAAACAGTACCTGAGCTGAACGGTCTTGAATAACTATATCCTTTACCCAGCTGTGACTAAACACACATAACTAGCAGAGTGAATTACAGTCAATTACTTTAATTTACATAGGAACAACAACAATTTTCTGTATTCTGATGTTGAAATTTCCTCTGCATCAGGTCACACTTGCTTATCTGATTCTTTAGCTGACCAGCAACATAAACCATCTGCACTCAATTAACAATGTCATTCCTGCTAAAAAGTGAGCTTGTTTTATTTGTAGGGATATTCATAAGGTTCTTGTTAGTTTTAAGAAATGTTGTGCTGACTTAACTAACCATTCATGGGAAAGGAAGAGTTGGCACTCACTATGCATCCTATGGCTGCTCTCACGCATCCTCTTTCTTTGCTACTATGGGAAGTATTTTAAAGCAGACATTTTTAAACACCTCTTAACTGCTAATCCTTCACTGGGACACTGCAAAACAAAAAGGCACAAAACTCGTACTAGTTGTCTGCTCACAAAGGACAACCTCAGTAAGAGTCATTTCATTTAACTTTGGATATCTGCAAGGTATATGTTTAGGTCCAAGCTCATCACCCTCAGTTCCTTCTGCAGGCAATGAAAAGAGTAAGTCATATCTAGGGCAGGATTCACCTCAGCATAGAAATTCACAAGGTTAATCCTATCAAACTGTAGAAGTTTTGATTTTTCTTCATTGATGGTGGTGAAATAAGCCTGCCTAGTCTGAGCACAGTTGCTCACATTATAGATGTCTAAAGTGAAGTAGAAGGAATCCAGGCAGGTCATGGCTGTTCTTTGAGAATCTGAAATGTCTATCACCTGCCATTTTTTTTTGCAATTATTTTAGTGCTTAAGTTCAGACCATAGCACAGACTGTAGCAGAGCAGAATACTCTCTCCTTTCTGCCTCTTGATTGCCGGCAGTGAGTGCTCTGCGGGGACAAGTGCAATGCTCCGCCTCGCAAAACGTAATGCAATTTGTGCCCCTATTTTTGCTCAGATATTCTTTAGGGGCTTAAATTCTCCTGTGGTTTCCTGTCTGGGGCAGATGTATCTGTCTCACAGGCTAGTTCTTTTTAGATTTATTTCTCTGTCTCATGGATTCTTCAAATCAGATATACAGAAAATTTGTGTTAAATAAAAAAATTCACCATTTCCTTTTCAACAATAGTTAGTATATATACCAGAAATGCTCAGCAGTGAAACTTCAATGTTTATTTCCAGTCAGGAAAAATAAAGATTTCACACTTCAAAACGTACGTGAAAGTCGTGATTCTTTTTAATTCATCTTTTTGTTTTTCCTTAAAAACCAGTCTTCTTCAATTTTCATATTCATAGTATTCTTTCCCTGCCTTTTCCACATAGTCTGGACTTTTTCATTTCGTTCTGACACTTTGCATTGTCCAGGGAAATGTATCAGTGTATTTCTCATAAGGACTCTTCTCAAGAACATTTCCTCAGAGTATAAAGTTCCTCTTCTTCCCATAGGCAGTGGTGTGTATGCACTGCTCCGAGGAATGAACCTTGTTCCCACGACAAACTGGCCCAAGAAGTGTCTCAGTAGTGCCCTGGCATTGTCTAGTTTGCTAACTGATAGTTATTATTCTGTTTCTTAGAGTCCATGCTATTAACAAAGGCAAAATTTTCCTGGAGTCTTTCTGAGCGCTGATGAACTAGCATCCAGCATGAGGTAATCTATACTATTTTATCATGTAACTGTGACCAGTGCCAGGCCTTCGCTTTGTGGACCTTTCTTTCTGTTATGACTGAAATTCTGAACCCTCTTTTTTTCCCTGTGTACGAATTTTTTTGGGGTATGGCAGCTTTCCAAAATAGCACTTATATGTAACAATATCAAGAGTACTTCATATTTTCCATGTATATCACTTTAAGTGAATTGAAGTTAAACATTCAAATTGATTAAAGTAAGACATATATTCCTGTGCTGGCACAATCACACAGTCTAAACCACAGATTTCTGTCACAAGGCAAGCTACAGTGTCTGAGCAAATTCATATTTATCCTTTGCATATTTACCTTAATAAAGGCTATGTCAGTGCTAGGTTTGCAAAGATGCTACATCTGTTCTAACCAGCCAGATTTAAAAATATACAGTGCAAGAGAAATGCACCATTCACCAGGTAATAAATTCACCAGTTAAGTTATTCCACATTTCTTAGTGATTTTTTTTGTGCTGAAAAACTCAAGTCATGCTGAGACACAGAAGCTGATGATTGTCAGAACATGAGCACCTTCCAGTAATTCAGAACTCACTCCTCAAAGATTTCACGCAGCTAAAGGACTGCAATGCAGTAACTTCCATGCAGGGTGATTAGTTATCCCTGTTTCTCCAGCAGCAGTGTAAGGAGACAAAGTGGGAGAGCAGCTATTGGTTCCTGTATTTGATAAATAATTGAAAGCTTCCCTTTGCGTACATTACCACTCTACTCACGCTAAGATTATTGCAGTCTTTCTAAGGATCTCCTGGCTTCAACCGGGGATCTTAAAGGAAAGCCAGCACAGGTAACTAAAGAAGCCAACCCTTTCTTTGAAAGGGATGTAATTTTCAATGAAAAATCATAATATAACAATTGCTGGTGTTGAGTCTCCCTGGAGAATATATTTCTGCCTGACATGCTCATTTTCTCATTTTGAAAGTCTAAGCACTATGTTTATTTTTATAAACATAAACATGCTTTATTTTTTAATTCCTGTTTGATGGGGTAAAAGAGGAGAGGTTCATGAGTGTTTACTTTCAAATAGCTAAGGGGAAAATGTAAGAACTGGCTGTGCTAATTGCTGTGTTCACGTCCATTTACAAAAACGTCTGTGTGGTTGTGGATTACCGGTGGACTGTGAGGTTTCATTCCCAGTTAAGCCAAGATAGAAAAGAAGGTCTTACCAGTGGCATGTGACTAAGGTTACCTCTTATGTAGGCTCCAGAGTCCCACTGCACCCTGGTGGTATCCACAGCACAATGCTGCAGGCTCTTCTCTGTCCTCGTCCTTGCAGGCAGGAGCTTGGTTCCTACACAGCATCACTCCTGTTAATGTTTCTATACTGCGCTACTCTCCCTGTGTTGCTCATTCACATTCGCATGCTACTTCCACACTTTGTTTCCCACGGTGGCGCTGGGAAGATGTGAAGCATGAAACTTTGAGCAGCCCGATCTAGTGGGAGGTGTCCCTGCCCATGGCAGGGGGCTTGGAACTAGATGATCTTTAAGGTGCCTTCCAACCTGAACCATTCTATGATTCTATGAATATCAGCCTTCAGCAAATCTTCATTTAGCATTGTGCCTCCCGAGGAATTGCGGTTCAGGCACAAGGCCTTGAGCCTTTATATCTAATCTTAAATGGGTTCATAATTCAAAATCTAAGTTTCTGGACTCCATTTATTTGCAGAAAGCACATCTGGACACAGTATTGTCCAAACAAATTTTCTAGACCCACAGCCTACACTTGCTCTCAGGCTGCTAGCCTGTGAAAAAGAGTTTTGTGACTAAATATAAACTGAAATTCATTTTTTTACAAAACTGATTGGTGTCCAGGGAAACTTCTGGGTTTGTTTATTTCACTTACACTGTCTTTTTTTATTTACCACTCACGACTTGTCTTAAACCAGAATTTGCATTAAAATTCCTTTGAGATGTGACTACAAATATGTAAGCAAGTTGAATATGGATAAAATTGAGGAGTTTTGTTTCTGACTTTCTTGGATGCTATAGCTAGCTCCTTTTAAATTCTTACACCCATATTTCAGATCTAAATACTGATTATCTTTTTTTTTCCTTAGTATTTGGGACTTGACTTGAAAAATTTAAGGAGTCCTCTTTGCAGAAGGTGGAAGCTAAGGTGGAAGCTGCTTTAAAAAATGAAGCTTATTACAGTTGGGTGGCTTTTGAAGACATTCATTTTAATGCTTGTATATTTTGTCCCACTTATCAACAAGGCAAATTAAATCTAATTTTGTGTCTTCCCATATTTACTATAAATACACTTGCTTGCTGAGAAACATCCTGTGAGAACGAAACAACAGCTCTGCTTGAGAGCTCAGAAGATTAGGCCAATTGCAAAGTCTCTTTTCCTGAAAGAAAGTTTAGCCCAGGAAAATACAGCAGTTTTCCCCAGGCTTAACTAACTAGAAGAATCAAACCTTCTGCCAGACATCTTCAGAGTGGGTTAAAGCTGTTTTACCATAAATTGCAGATATATGTATTCACTCGTTCAAATGATGCACTGAGACTCTTGCAAAGAGGTCAGTGGCACATAGGTGAAACCCATACTGGGTATACAACAGAAGAAGCAGAAAAAGATTTTCTATAATTATGTTGGAGATTTTTAAAATGAGCCAACACACTGCATTGTAGGGTGGAGAACGCCCCTGAGAAAATTCAGGAGTTTCCATACACTTCTCTGGTTTTGTTACTCATCCTCCCACATTTCTCTTTCCTTCCTCATTTCCGTCACAGCTGCACTTTGAATACTCTGGGCCTGATTCCGCTTTCCCTTGCCTCAGTTTCACTGCAGTCTGTTGGGGTTAGAGCTTGTTTTGTTTCCTTACTCCAGGTAGAAGTAATGTTATATCCAGGGACAGGAAGACAGAATTTGAGAAAGTGACATAGAGTTTGGGAATGATGTGCTGAGACAAAAAGTAGAATGTAAGACTATTTATTCACACATGCCAAGTGGCTACACTATGGAGAAATATTTTGTCCAGTTCCTTGTCTGAAGACCAAAGCATCTGCATGCAGAAATTCTTTTCCAATTAAAAAAACTGAGGATTTTTTTGTGGCCGAGGATGAGCCATCATGTAGAAAACAGTGTTTACTGATTTGGGACAATTTTCCTCCAGATATACTACTGAGATATTACATTGGTGGGTGTTACAGGAAAGAGTAAAGTAAATTACAACAGTTTCAACCCAAATATTAACATTGTGTCTATGGCACCCTGGAGCATTTGTAAGAAAATTTCCTTTCTACTTTGAGTGAATAATGTCCTAAATAGTCTCTAAGAAACATAATGGATTAGCATTTGGAATACACTTAGATCTATGGCATTCAATGCTTAGGTCTATAGCTACAGCATTTCTAATAAATAATGAATCACATCTTGCACACATGTAATGTAAACAAAACTAATGCACTTCATGTATACCAAATCTGGCCCATACCTGACTTGCCTGCTGAGAAGAAGATGAGATAGACTTTAAAAATGTGGCAGTACTCACTATTAACTATTACTGTATGTGTTGCAGGAATTATTGTGATATAAGTTTCTGTTTTCTATTTATGACCGTACCTACCAGTTTGTGCCTTATTTGGATGAAGGGACTGGTAAGTAGTCCAGAACCATTGTAGCTGTTTCATATTAAAAGGGAGTATAAGAGAACAATAGACATCTTCAATAACTTTGAATGCTTTATCGAAGTGAGAACAAATATGAGAAAATTTCAGCTCGTTCCTTGAAGTAGATTCAGAATTTATGGTATCTTGCAGAGAAAATGTTCAAAAATCCTCTAAAATCTCGTTGTTCAGTTGACTGCAAAAAGAGGCTAAGGTTGCCAGGTTTTTTAGAATAGTCTGTAATCCATAAAGAAATGCAGAACCCAGACAAAGCTGAACTGGATTTCTGTTTCTCTCCGTTCCTTCTCTGCCAAAGGTGACAGGAACTCAGCAAGAGCTGTGGAGGATCAGCGCCCTCTGCTTCACAGCCCTTTGTCCTTGCACAGGTGGTGATTGCTTTTGTGGGGAAGCCATTGGGTAGCATTTGGAAGGTAAGGTAGGAAGCTAGCAGAGAAACTACATCTGTGACATCCTGAAGTCTTGAGCTGTCTGGAAGAGTCATTTTGTGCATCACATAGGTGTCATACATCATATTCTCAGGCTGCCGTATGCTGCTTTTACTTCTACTAAACCAGTAACTAGCTGAGATCTGAAAGCACTTTCCTGCCAGTGACCTTCCTGCCAGAGATCATTGACAGCAAGGTCTGGCCTCAAACAGCATGCAGTCCCCTTAAAATGGACAACCATCATTATCTCAAGGCTGCACTGAAAACCATTATCTACTTTCCCCAGGCACCCTTAATAGACAGTTTTCCCTCTCTCACAAACACTGAATATGCACACAAATCAAGGAACACCTTACCAAGGAAAGAAGCACACACCGTAACTACTTGAGAAAACACAACCATGATATACTTTGTGCTTAATAGATACTTTCCAAATCAATTCTCTCTTTGGTATGACTACCCAAGAGGTAAGTGCCACTTTTTTACATTAGTTCACTTTTCTTCACCAGGCAAGCCTTGCTAACATTTTGATGTCAGTACAAAACCCCATCTCCAAGTGCACAGGCCAGGTTGGCCAGTTGTCAGTGTCTAAGGGAGTACTTGCTGTTCCTACACCATGATTCCCATGGGAGTGTGCACTACTGTGATCATGTAGCCCTGCAGGCTGTCCTGGCAAAAGACTACCTGTGCTAACTCAGGCATGTTTCTACAGTGGAGGCTGTAGCATTTCTTTCCCTTGAGAAGGATCTGTAACTGAAAAAGGAACCCCTATTTCCCTTTATATTCTTGCAGTGCCACTTACCAGTTTTACTTATAAAACTACACACTGCAAAGATTTTGGAGGCAGCATCCAGGTCTTCATCTCTCAGTAAACAGAAGCACTCATGGTTCACTTCATGTGCATGATTTATTCACTCAGGAGCCCTGGAGCCTCTGTTCGTATGTAGCCCTGGACAAACATACAGAGTAGATAAAATCAGCAGATTTCCTGCTGGTCACCAAAAGGTGGGAGCAGAGAGCTCCTTCCTCTGCAGAGCACTACGGCACTGTGTTTATATAACATCCTTAATAATTTTTTTCAAATGTGTCACATAGAAGTTTTACAGTGCTGCTTGTCTCAAAGCTTCTTCCTTTCAGGGTAAGAAAAGGGGCTGCTCTTGAGTCTAATCCAAGTTATTGTTCCAGCTAAAGACAGATTATGTTGCTGCACCGAGCAGAGCTCTGGTTATAGCAGAGTTCTTATATCTTTTTGTATTTTAAAGGTAGATACAGGTCTGGCCTCACCTCTTCAGGCATCCAGAAAGACCAATAGCATGTATTTAATGAAAAGAAAGGCTTAGATAATATTTTTTGTTACATTTGAGGTACCTTGAGATTGTATAATATGTACAGAGTTTGTATACTGTATATGTACTATATTTAAAACACAGGCTCAGTCAAGATGAGAAGGGCATTGAATGAAAAGCACATTGTAAAATACTGCTAAATTATGACAAACAACTTGATTTTGAGTAGCATATGAAGTATATCACAGAACTTATGCCTAAACTAAGTCAACAAGACCTTTAAAAAGTTTTCCATTTGGCCCTCACTTTCTCAGGTTATTCAAGGAAAATACACATTGAATGAAGTGCCACTGATTCAATGTACAAAGCATAAAAAGCCAAAAATAATGTTAGCAGGAAATCCTCCTGCTTCACACACAACATTTTATACTGCCAAGCTACTCAGTTTTCTTTTACATCCTGGAGATTTTAGCATAAATTATTATTTTAAAATTGACAGCTGTTAGCATTCATACTGTTCAGTCCACTCTAATGAACTTCATTTGGGATTGAATTATATGAAATCATTCCCCAATTAGCAAGTGATCCATTAGCAGTGACTTCTGATGATTCCTTATAAAGGCAGGAGACACTGAACATGTTCTTCGCTACATCTACAAATCATATGCCATGGTCAAACAACTTTAGGATTGCAGAGAAACCCTGGAATTACTTCAGATAACATGAAATAAGATGCTGCAGCAGTTGCACAAGGGCAAGGAAAATACTCCTTCCAGATCAGGACTGATGGAGTTGTTTAGCATTGGCAGACTAGCAGTCTGGAAAGAGGATATCCACATTCAAACAAGGACAGAAAATACCTTTAGTCTGCAAAGGTTTGTCCCACCATTAAGCCTCAGCTAGAATTAAGTTGAAAGAAGATAATTCCTAGGAATTAACTTTGAAAATGAGCATTCATTAAGTTATTTATTTTTAATTACATATTAAGTGTCACTTTGGCAAGTTAAAAGCAGTAATAATAATTCCAAAACCGTGTAATTTCAGTGAAAGTAGGGGAGTGAGGATGCACATTAGAGGTCCTATAAAGCCTCTCCACTTTAGCACTTCTTCACGTTCCTGCTTTTTAGATTCCTTTCCAGATTAATTTCTAGCTATTCAGATAGAGGGTGCTACTCATAACTTCTTCCTTGTTTTATAAGGGTATGACAAGATAGTTAAAAATACTCCGCAGGACGAAAGTCAGTTTTATATACCCAGCTTGGCTGACTAAGTTGAAAAGCCATTATTCCTTGAGCTGTGTGTGAAACCAGCTCCTTTGAGGGACATTGAGACCAAGCCCACTTCATGCGCTCTCTAGCTGGAACAGCACAAGGTGCGGGCAACAAGCTGGAAAGCAGAGAAGGCCCTGGGGGGTCCTGGTGATATGAAGCTGACCATGAGCTGGCAAAGGGCTCTCACAGCGAAGGCCAACAGCCTCCTGGGCTGCATTAGGCAGAGTGTAGTCAGCAGGATGAGGAAGGGGATCCTTCCCCTCTGCTCAGCACCGGTGAGACCCCTCTGGAGTGCTGGGTACAGCTCTGAGCCCCTCAGGACAAGAGAGACATAGACATACTGGAGTGAATTCAGCAAAGGGCCATGAAGCTGATAAGCATCTGACTTATGAGGAAAGGCTGAGGGAGCTGGGATTGTTCAGCCTAGAGAAGAGACAGCTCAGTGGGACTTATCAATGTATACAAAAGCCTTCTTATTCCTGCTTGAAACTCTTTCTTGCTTCTTGAAATGTAAGTTATATCACCACTATGATTTTCACATCAATAAATCATTTCTAAATGATCCCAATAGCACTATTTACTGACAGCAGTTTTGAAGGAACTAAGGGAATCTTATTTACACATCACTCTCATGCTTTTGGTCAAAGGCCATGAGTATTTTAATATGTTCATATATTAACCCTATCTATAAAGCCATTTCTGATGAAGCAAGGTAATGTAATTCTAAATATATATTCACAGATCGAACGGCCAGCAAGTTAGAGCCAGATCTCTTTTCTGGGCTTCATATTACATTACCCATATACGTAACTCAGTAATTCCACTCCACTCATATAATTCCTACACTTTTAAGAGTTTTTACTTTTAAGAAGTTACCTGGCTATCAAGAAATGCACCAAGCAGAAAGCATGAAAATAACCAGTACTAACAACTGAATAAAAAGTCCTCGAGCCATAAAACAGGTCATAAATAGAAAACACATTTCAGGAAGCATCTTGACAATAGTTACAACTGCCTGGAAGAATCACACATCAGGCTCCTTTTATGGCCATCTCTCATACCGATTTTACTGTCTCTACCCCAGACAGCAGGCTGAGGGTAGGTATCACTAACATATACGAAACCAGACGGCAGCCAGTATTCTTGCATAGCTTCCAGCTCAGCTGTCATCCCAACTGATTCTCAGTGGGCTCAAATATAATCCATTGAAGATGTAATTCCCACAGGAAGCTGAGGATCAGTTCACACAGGACTTTGTGTTTGTTTGCTTCATTGAATATGATTGTATGCGTATTCACTGTAGTTAATGTCATTTTACTGACTGCACTTAAAAATTGCCCTTCCCCCTGCACCGTGTGAAATGAGATTATCCCTCAAACCATGAAACTCTTTCTGACAAAATATACGTGAATCAAGCCACAGAATGTCTCCCACATTCAAGACAACTATTAGTTTCAGAAAAAAAAAAGACACCTAAATAGCTTCACATCCTATTTTGTCTGCATTACTCCTAACAAAAATAACGGATTGGTTACCTTTTTAAGCTTATGGTCCAGAATGATTGCAAAGTGATTATAAGTAAGTCCTTTATGTTTCAGACAGATATCAACTTTTTCCTACAGGGTACTATGTTATATCATCTTCCCAGGATAAATTTCGAAAAAAATTAAACTATTTTGACTCAAAAAAAAATTACTGTAAGGATTAATGTGCAAATGAAAACAGTAAAAAGCAGGACTAAATAATAGCATTCTTATCTATGAATGAAAACATTACAGCATCTCCCACCGTATGAAGAAATGTTAATATGACAATCAAAAATCCTTACTTAAGAGTCAGTTCATTTATAGATAGAATTAGAGGAGGTGCATGTTATGCACTGAGCAGTGAGTGCTACAAAATCACCTTAAGCTCATTCTTCCAAATCAGTTCAAAATCACTTCCCTTAAGCATTGCCTGACAGGCTCTTTTCCACTACAAATTCTATGAATTTATTAAAATTTATCCTCCTCTGAGAAAAAAGGAGATAGCAAAATTCTGCATTTAGTACAATGGACTATGCTAAAGAAACAGGGATTTGTACATATGTTCACGTCTGTAAATACATGTGTGTCTTTATGGAGGGCAAAAGCAAAAGGGAGCTAAATCGAAAAATATAGTAGCTTCTGAGCTTAAGCTGAAACGAGAGCACACGAAATCTTAAAGAATTGTGTAATCCTAAAACAGCAAAGTCCAAATGCAAATTTGTGGTATATCTCTTACCGGTTTCTGAGTGGCTGTGGAAAGACTAGATATAGCTTCAAGAAAAATCTTGCTACAACAGCTTTTAGCCAGCTGAAGCTATTGAAGTAAACGGAGGAACATCACTTACTGAAAGAAGTGTTGCAAGAGAATGAGGAAAAAACATTTTTTTAGAGAAGAGCTCTCTAATCAGGACTAGTTCCACAGCACAAAATGCAACAATTAGCTTTATTTGATACCCAGAGCAAAAGAAAAAAAAAAAAAATACCAGAGAAGGTGGCAAAATTCTTTTCTAGAAACAAGCATCTATCCACAAAGAACAGGGAATAATCATTATGTGACAAACCTATGAGGTCCCACCACTGACTAGAAATGCATGGCTGTAAGAATATGTGGAGAACAAACGCACATTTCACAAAGTTGAAGAACTCATATAAACAAGAAATAGAAAAAAGAAATTAAAATGTTGCCGGTTAGGATAATAAACATGCAAAAAATACCATCCTGTGTGTATTCTTAACCGTAGGAAGTCTGGTATTTTTCTGTTTCATGGTGTCTTAGACATATTTTAGTGCCTTATGTACCCTAGAATAAAAGCATAGCATCTTATATGCCACAGCTTCCAACTATAGCAAAGGCAGCCAACATCCACTCACAGTTAGGATGCATTAAGTGCTAAGTCTTTACACTGGTGGGGCTGACCATCAGCTTACTCTGTCCGGATAACCGAGTACCCGGTACTGGTATTATAGGACAAATCTTTCCAAATCCTTTAGCAACGCTGATAATACAAATATCCTGTGCCACCACACTGTCAAGAGCTATGAGGCTGTCTACAGCAGTCTCAGAGAAGAAGTAAAAGAAGCAGTAGGTGAAGAAGCACAAATATGAGATCATGGATGAGAGTCTGGAAAAGGTGAATAAAGAATTGAATACATCTAGTTAAATAGATCCCTTCTTTCCCCCTTAAACTTTCCCTCTCCCTGTCTTCAGCCTCTGAAAAGGTGTTTGGATCACTCTTCTGGGAATTCCCTTCATTTCTTGACCAAGTCTTCATCCGATAGGCAAGCTCTTCTGATAATGGCAGAATAGTTTTACACGTTAAGACACGAGTTGTGTGGCATCCAGCTTTTGAGATCTAAATTCTAGGGCTTACCTAAAAAGTCCCTCTATCAGGACCCAAACTTTGATTCAGCTGAGGCAGACAATGCTGAAAGATACTTAATTAAGTATATTTTGTTCTCCTGAGGAATACCATCAAAGTTGGTGGGAAAAAACTTTGATCTTTGAAAGATCAGACCCAAATTCCTTACTGTTTTCTGTTTTATTTCTGTCAGTTGGGTTTTTTACATGTTAGTAAATACAAATAGTTTTTTAACATGTACTGGAAGACCAGATATATATTCAGGCACGGTTTGGAGTAACAAATATTTACAGGGAGATTTGCAAGGTAGTATGGAAATAAAAAACTTACCTGGCAAGAAGCCAGCTAATAAAAAGACTTTTGCAATGGAAAAGCACGCTAACTCCAGAGCATAACGTGACAGAAGCTCTGATAAACATCCTGACTGCTTCATCCCCAGAAAAAAATCTCTTCTACATAATGACTACTGTTGCTGTGTGATCATCTTCTCCTGCAAGTCCCTGTGAAGAACTAGTACTCCAGGGGTTTTTTTTGCTTTTGATGACTGATCTTCTGTCTCAGAAGCCAGTGGGAGTTTGCCCTTTACTTCTACAGAAGCTGGGTCAAGATCCAGAACAAACAGTGACGGAGATTGCTATTCTGAGTTGCATGAATCGGGTGAAATAAACAAGTATATGTGTAAGAGAAGGGGAGAATTAAATCAATTTAATGGTAGGGAAGATTCTTTACCTGGGGTACCAAACAATACTTTTTGGATCTATGCTATAGGCCCACATTTCTCATATCAAAGCAGAAGCATTCAAATGGAACTGGTTGGTCCAACTTGGCAAACTTATCTGGTGTTTTAGTGAACAGGCCAAGGATTGACTAGACACTAGATAAGAATTGGCAAAAATCCTCATGGTTGTACTAGGTTGATTTATGCTGACTGAAGATCTAGCAATACATCGTCCTCTAATAAAGTAAGGCATACAGGAGGCAACGTGCTAAAACTTTTGATGTCTTTCTCTGCATTGAATCTATATTACTAACAGAAGAATTCAGAATTAATTCTGGCAACATTCAAAAACATCTACTTGCAAAACTTTTGGAGTCAAGCCATTTTGGAAGCAAATATTTGGAATAGATTTGAAAGGTATTATCCATGGCAATCCTCTATTTTTTTTAAAAAAAGAGATTTCTTGCCAAAAAGTGTGCACAAAAATTTTAGTCTGTAGACGAGCAGAAATGCAAGCACTTTCCATTAGATGTAAACTCTATATTAACAACTAGACATAAAAAGAAAAGAACTTTCAGACTAGCATTACAGTAAATTCAGGGGATTGCCACTGATTCCATCTAGGTATAATTTCAGTAAGATTGTTTCTGATGTGAATTTAACATATCTAAAACTGATCCCAAAATATTTTCATTCATCGTAAACATTTTGTATAATGCCAGAGGAAGTGCTTGCTTCACACAGAGTTACTCTTCTGATATCTCTAAGATACTTGCCACCTTTCCATTTAAGCAGGAATGTCTGTAATTGTAAATAACACTAGTGTAATTCTGTTAATGTAAATAGTACCGTGTCCCCTAAGGCTCTAGAACGTGCTAATTTTAAAATCCCAATTGCAGCAATTCAACTAAAAGTTTCAAATCTGAAATCAGACAAGTATAAAAATAGCAGATGGTCAAGAATCTGGAAATATGCAGATATCTTTGTTCCACAGTTCTTTAAGCTGTTGTATTATGAGCAGATCTCTGCCGCTAGCTGTTCGGTTTCACCAATTTTTAATTCAACTTCATACAATACCCCCATAAATGATTTTTATATGGATTCTCCTCCCTGTTTTTATGGGACAACTGTTCTTAAACGCTGTTTCTTCGATATGTGGAAAAAAACCTTGAACCAACTCTCTTCACAGAAGACAGGGGCTTTTTTCTAATTAATTATTTACTGTCCTCACATGTTGCTTTATAACTAATGTAACAGAAATCCAACTACGGAAAAATCCTGAGGGTAGTACTAGTCAAAACTGGCCAGTTAGTATTGACCCACCATCAGGCTAATTTCTGCTTTACTCTTAAACTAAACCTGTGATTCTCTGCCAAGATTAAAAATCTGCCATGGGAATTATTTCTTATAATTAATGTAGCCCCTTATCCTTCAGCTTTCCTAAATGTCATGCTCTGCTAGACCTGCATATAGAGAATGTGTTTTAAAGCCCTAAGTCAAAAAAGTGGCAGATATACAATATTTAAAATATATGGTCCAGATCTCCTGCTGGCACTGCAAATATTGACGTAAGAACCCTTTTGCAACGTTCTTTGCTTCTACGGTTCGCATGTCCAAGATCACAGAGATGGATTTTTCCATTTCTTCTCCTCTCACTGGATCGGGTGCATCACGGAGATGTGAAAGCCATCATTTCACAAGAGTGAGACATTTGCAAATGCAGCTGTTTGCACAAGCAAAACCATCTGGTGGCCAGTGGGGGTTATGCTAAGGTTCACATTAGACAGAACTATGGAGTTTTACCTGGTGATTCTCCAAGTATATATTCCTACTTATGTTGCTACTATGCACACAGCTGCTGTTCTTCACAGAACAGCATTTTACCTCTGCAAGGTGCAGAGACCTCTTCTTGGCTTGAGATAGACTATCTTCTGCTGAAATGTTTTCTAGGCCACAAATGTTCGTGGATCGAAGGGCACCAATGGCTAGACAGCATTATGATAGCATCATAGTAAGTTTGTCTGTATAGAAGAGTTCCTGAGTAAAGGATGGAAAAACAAATGCCTTACAAAAAAAAAAAAATAAATTTAGGACATTAAAAATCTTATTGAAAAAGAACATTAAAAGTCATTGTCCACTTTCTTCTGTGGAATTATCACTGAGTGACTGCAATTGCATCTTTATGTTATTAAAAAGCTTATTGTGGGACATTTCCCATCTTTGGTTTGGTTTGTATGTTTTTAAAAACTGCCAAAAAGATTTCTTGAGAATCAGCCTATTGTGGTCAATGGAAATAATCCCAGTAACATCAGTGTGCATCAGTTTGTAAATTTGTTGTGAATCATTAGAAATTATATCAGGAATCAACAAGAAGTCATATTATTATATTACATGACTTAGAAATTTGGGAAAAATAATGAATGGGGAAGACTGCCTGATTTGTGTTGATAACCATACAGCGTAATTATTCAATGAATCCAAATGAGTACAATAGATTTTTGACAACTAAAATAGTGCAAAACATTCACAAGAACAGCTAAATTCTCATATATATCATCTCAGGCAAATATATGGGCAAATGCCCCTCAATATTCAGGCTCCTCTTTCATTTAGGGTGTTCACATGGACAATTAAAACTTCCATACTCTCAGCCTGAAGCCAAGCAAGGCTTTGCTGGAATCCTTCAGCTGCCAGGTGAGCAGAGTCACAGAACTTTCACAAATTTTTCTTGCATCCTCCTGCAACAAAATGACTGCCAAGGTTAACTGTCAGATATCTGTAAGGAGCAGTAAATCTCACAGTGAGAAAGGTATTTGCCATTGTTTAGTTAAAAAAAAACAAAACAAAACAAACATAAACCAAAACAAAAACCCCCAAATCATCGCAATACGTGTGAGAGGGAAAGACAAAGTATGCTTTGAAGCCTGGGCCTTTTTCAAGACTGAACATCTTGAGTCTTTACACCAAAAAACATTTGCAAAGAATGATATATGTGAATGGGAGCTAGAAATTCAGCAGCTATTATGGAGAGAACTGCAGATTGCAGTCTGAGACTTCCCAGGGCACAGCCAGTTTTACATATTAAAAGAATGAGTCTATTAGCTTTATTTGTCCTGGTCTAGCTATGAATATAGCTCACAATTAGTTTATAGTTTCTTTTGGGTGGTTGTTCTGATTTTTCTAAATATCTAAATAAAATTCCTTCAGGAGTGTTTTCAGGGCAACACGACTCCTGTTTTTGTATATGGAGCACTTCCAAATTGGATTGCTTATGATATTTTCTTACCACAAACTAAAATCAGTCAGAAACACCTGTGATTTTTGCATTCTTCCAGCATCTTGGTATTTATAGGGCAGGAGCTGATATTTACGCTGTAAACCCAGTAATCCTGCTGGTCCTCTAGGAAAAGAATAAAAAATGTGACCAAAACTGTGGGTAGTACCATTTTTAATCAAGATAAGAATGCAATTAAAATGGACAGAGTCTTAAGGATTGCTCCACAGAGCTAAAAGCAACAATAGAACCTACTGATTTTTTCCACACAACACCCAAGAAATGAGATGGCGTTTTTTGTTCTCTTCCAGCTCAACTGATGGAGCTTTCAAAAAAGTTCTACTTGCCCTCATTTGGCAGAGAGATTCTCCAGATGAGGCTTTACTTTCTTCCCTAGAAATGGTTTCCAATTTCATATAGACTGTGATCACTACCCTAGATCAGAGAACGTTCATGTTATCTGAACTTCAGTAGTAACTATGACAGTGGACAGTGCATGTATTCACACTCATCTTCCTATTACTTATTGCAACAGATTGCCAAAAAAAAGTAAATATCAAATTGTGCATGAGGTTTCATTCAGATTCCTGTCTGTGTTGTCAGCCATCACCTATGGGTAAAAAAGCAGCTCCCTTCATCTCTGTTTTCACAGATCTTTTAGAATATAGATGATAAAATAGAGAAAAAAACATATATGTGAATGTTTTCACATCAGTAGCACTTAACAGCAGTGCTTATGAGGAGTACCTTATAAGGAGTACCTGGAGTACCTCTTATAAGGAGTACCTGGAGTACCTCTTCTATGAAGACAGGCTGAGAGAGTTGGGGTTGGTCAGAGAAGAGAAGAGAAGAGAAGAGAAGAGAAGAGAAGAGAAGAGAAGAGAAGAGAAGAGAAGAGAAGAGAAGAGAAGAGAAGAGAATAGAAGGTCAATCTGTGGAGACCTTGTAGCGGCCTTCCAGTATTTGAAGGCAGCCTACAAGAAAGTTGAAGAGGGACTTTCTACAAGGTACCTTCTGACCTAAACCATTCTATGATTCTATGTTAAATGAAAAATAGGGAAGTAGGAAGAATAAAATTGAAAAGCCAAATGACAAATTATATGTGCAATACAACCGCCATGAAGTCAACAGAGAGCTGGCATAATGGGAACACAGCTGAGCTCTAAACCATATAATAAAGAAGTCCAAATAATTAAACAGACTTACTCAGGTTCCCTAAATATGCAAACTGGAAACAGGAGAAATTCCCCTTAGAAATTCATTCTCATGGTAAATATCAGTGGAATATCAGCTGTGATCTAGGTTCTGTTTTCCTCCCTAACTGGAGCCTGAAGGGATTTCTTGGATACGAAATTAAATAATTCATTCAAATAAACGAATCTAATTAATGATTAGAATCTTAAAATCAGTAGTATTTAATCTATATGGGGATCATTTTCTGGCAAAGTAACACTTTTGACCAAAAATAATCTTAAAGGTTTGAGGATCAATGCTTTAGCAGATAAGAGTACAAGATGGAATATTACGTGCTGTGTTTTGAAAAGCTCTGACTTACTCTATAGAATAGGATGAGCTGCTCTGTGAACATCAGCCCAATGAATCATGAAAAGAAATTTGTTATACAGAGAAATCAATATGAATGAAATGGAAGAATGTGATGCTGACAGTATTTAAACATCCTTGAAATTTCATCATGTTACACAGTAGTTCTCACATTCAATGGAAGTATATACGCAAGAACGTTAAATCTCATTGTCAGATATAAAGAGGAATTTGTTGTGTAAGTAAAAATTAATGGTAGTGTAAGTACAAAAAATAAGTCTGATTATGCTTGCTACATCAAGCACAATAAAGTCTGAAGTAGTAATATATGTAATTAGTGCTTTGAAAGGAGACATTTCCCAAAGCTGAAAAGAATCATGAGTCAAGTCACCTGGCAGAAAGAATTTAAGCAGGAAAATCATATGGCAATTGGGAATCAATTACCGACATGTTGCTCCATGGTCAGAAAGTCATAATCCTATAAGCAAGAAAGAAATCTGGCTAAAAAAAACCCAACAAATAAAATGAGAAGACAGCTATAAATGCAGGACAATGTCTAGAAAATTGGCAAAGCTGATACTAACAAATATAAATTAGAACTTGGAAAATGGGAAGGAAAGAATAGAAGAAATTAATCCTCCACAAGAATAAGGACAACAAGAAAGACCACTTAAGTGCATGAGAATTAAACTTGCACAGGTTTATTATTCTATAGAAATGGTACATCCATAAAATGATACAGAAAATGCAAAAAAAAGATGGTCAGTATTGTTTGAATGTGGAAGGAATCACAGTAATGTTTCAGAATGGACAGGCATAATGACATCAGAATGATACTTCTAAAAACATAGTGTCATTCTTTGTCTCAGAATTCTAAAATCAAATTAGATTAATCAGTATTTATTTTTTCGGTGATTTATCCAACAAAAAATACATTTTTAATTGCAACTTTGATATTTCCCCTCATCCATCACTTTCTCCTTTGTGTTATTTTTCTCCTATGAATACTTTAGTTTTCTACAGAGCTTATCCTTTGCTAGTTGTGTCTCAGGTGTCATCCTAAGTGTCTAAAGCAAAAGGCTTTTGGCTACCTCTGTGTTAACAAATCAAGCAGTGCCAGGGAACATTCTAGAGCTCTGGAACTTGAACATGTTAAATTCTTAGAATATTCTCTGGCACTGTTTTTCCTGGGCCAAAAATTGCTCTATCAAATAATTTTCAGGCATGGTCTGAGTGTTAGTGCAGGCCAGGGACTTATCTCGATGGATGGCCACCCTGCTTTGGTTGGTGGCTAAGATAATAATGGATTCATTTCCATGCCACTTGGCCTCAGTGACAGAGGATAGTCCCAAGCACATAGTTTCCTAATAATATGTAGCCTTTTGTGTCAGACCAAATAAATACAGATTCAGAATTAGTGTCTCAGATCCTGGGCCAATGTCCTCTCTACCTTTTTGGCCATGACTTTTAACTGTTCCCAGAGGAAAGTCAATTTATTTGACTATTCTCAAGCTGTGCTTTGGGCTATCCTTGTACCATAAGACCTAGTTTTCTGTCCCCTTTTCATATTGGGATCCTGATAATATAAGTTGCCTTTCAACAGTTTTATTAGCCATAGCATGTAGTGTGCCCCTTTCCTTTGTAAAAACTAAGTATATTTTAGAGTGGGCCTTGAATGTGTATCAGTCATTTTAATCTGTCTTCTTTTGTCTTCTTTTTTTTTTTTTTCCCCCTGGCTTTGTTAGTTGCCAGCACTGCAAAACAAATCTAGTAGCTTTCTAAAGGACAGTATGCAAAACACTTGAAACCTGTACTTTTCTATTTTGTCTTTCAAGCTTAGAATGGTCTAGGCAGGGAGCTGATGACGTTTCCCATCTAATGACAGTAGTATAGGTATGAAATGAGCATTTCATGAACTCATGAAACAGTCTACCTGAATAACATTTAAAGTATAATAGTAGTGAACATGATGCCTGCCTGTCTAAAATCAGTGCCTAAGTATCCCACCTAATGGATGAAGACACCTCCCTAAATCAGAAAAGGGAGATCCTTTCTGCCCAGCAGAAGCATCTTCTTCAGCTCTAATGGCATACGCCAAGCCCACCTTCCTCTTGAGACTTTGGGTAATTTAGAAGTCTACATCTGCCTTTAAAAGTACATGGAGCAAGGATGCACCCTATCCTTGTCTTCTTCTTGATAAGGCCATGTAGCCATATTCAGTGGACATATTTTTCTTTGGCCTAACAGATTAGAGAATTCAAGCAGGACAGAAGAAATTTGAGTTCTTGGCTCAGTTTTGTTCAAAGGAGAAATCTTTAAGCACAAAAACATGGAGTAGCTGGGTGGAAGCTCCTTGCCTTCCATTCTCTTTAGAAGTCAAAATGCCAAGTGCTGAAGTAAGCCAGATACTTGGGAGAGTAATCGAGACGGCACCACTTTCCTATGCTGTTTCTCAAGTAATCGCGTGAGACAAAGCAGAGACAGAGATCTGGTGCCTGCTTGAAGGAAAGTTTTATTTGTTTTGTTAATAGTCTAAAATAAAACACATGCACCTCCCAAGAAACAAGATCTGAAAACCTAAACTGTGGCAGCACTAGCCACTCAACAACACTTAGGCACCTCTTCCCTACTCTCCTTTCATACGAAGCTGCTTGTAGATTGAACTGCACAGTGGCTTCGAGTTGAAGTGAATAGTATTTTCCTTCACACTCATGACTTATGAATTAAGTAACTGTCTAGTGAGGGAAGTTCAATAACATTGCATTGAAACCTGTACCTCCTACTTTCTGAATAAGTGCTTTAACCATCTGGGTACCTTACAAGAAATAAGTGCTATGGATGCCTGTTGAAATATGGACAAAAGGAAATCTCACCGCAGAATGGCCCCTTTGCAGATGAATGCGAAATGCCTAAAAAGTGTCATGGGAACTTCCAAGCTAAGTTAGGATGTGTCCAATTAATACTGATGCACAGAATTTTAGGACATCTTGAAGTTAAGACTGACGGGATTCCTGTCTGAAACTTAGAGGAGTTTTAGGAATTCAAATTCTAACTTGGGAAGGAAGAGGGACCTTAGGACTATGTCTATGCTAAGTTAAAAATGTCCAGGAGCTGCCTTTGGCACTGAGGCAATCTGGCACAAAACAGCCCCTGTCATTAATAATAAATGTTTTTACCCCTCCAAAGCAAGGCAGCTTCATCCAAACTGCAAACTGGAATTATTATAGCACTGTTTAATTTATTGCTACAGATGTTTTAGGTGGAATGGATCTAATCCAAAATTATAACAGTTCCATATCTGAAACAATCTTCAGCAAAGTATTGTATTTCACCAGCTGTTTTTCTTCTCTGTTTCCCTCCACAAATATATACATTTCTGCTATGTTTCGTTAGTGGATCCCATGCACCTTAACTGGTTCTATGGTTATATGATCAATATTGTCAGAATAAAGAAAATTTACATTAGCCACACTGCATATCTTTTCCAATTTTCCAAGAAGCAGTCATCTTAGCACACCTACAAACTTCTGTTACCCTGGATCTTCATTTGCAGCTGTTATTGCTATAAGTGGGAGCTGGATATGGATATGTTGAAAACAAGCTATTACCTTTGGGAACTGATGTTAATACTTCTGTTTAACAGCACTGAGTCATCCCATTTGCTCCAATGATGTTCACTTACTGTGTGCTAAACAGAGAAATTCAGATCTTCCTTTCATTCCAGCTCACAACTTCAGCGGAATTTCTCTCTCCCCTAAACACTGCATTTTATTTTGTTTCCAGTGCATGAATTTTGTTAACTTGAATTTACTCTGTGTCATGAGATATTCCCATATGTTTTATGGGCTGTGAAGACTGAATACATTTTGACAAGATTCAGACATGACATTACAGAAGCCAAATAGCTTAGCTGTTTTCCAAAAAGTATTGGACCTTTGTATGAATAGCAAAATTATCCAGAAGACAGAAAAGATTCAGAGAACTTTTCTTTGATATATAAGTCCTCAGGTTTTAAGGTACGAACCAGCTTCCAACTGCTGAAAGAGAAGGAACTTCCCCATAGGTAGTATCTGCCACAGCAGCCTGTTACACCAAGCTGAAACATCTGCTTCCAGCCACTGCTGGACTGAAACACACACATAGTTGTCTGACAGTAATTAACATCTTTTGTTGCCTTCACCATTATTATAATTCTTTGCAAACATTTCCCATAATTACTCACAGTTTTAACATAGTGAATTTGCCAGTTTCATATCCATTGCTTATTATCATGTTTCATCACGTATTTTCATGCAAATGAATGGATATGAAAAAAGGTGAGAAACAAGTTGGTGTATGCATCCAAGTCAGAAAGTCAACTATAAGAAATGCATTCAGCCAACAGGAGAAAAGAATAAATCCAGGTAAGTCCTGCACACTTTGCAAGTCAAACAACAGTGGCTGACTTCTGGGTTTCTCTGTTTGACAGCCAAATGAAAAAGTAGAGTCAAATAGTAAGATATCCAGTCCTGTCAAAACTTACTGAGAATCCACTGAATCTCGAACAGTAAAAATTTCCATGAAAAATGGAATCCCACCGTAAGTTTTCCTCAGAGAGGTCTTACAGCAAAGCAGATTGGACGCATGCACATGATTAATTACAGTGACCTGCCAGAAGTATCCACACCACCAAGATCCAAAACTGAGAGCAGAAAGGATAGCAAAGCTACAAAACGGGCTGTAAAAAAGTCTGAAGGAAGGCAGAAGTGAATAGGGAGCCAGCAAATTAGCTGTCAGGATGGAGAAAACAAGACAGGAAAAGGAGTAGCTCAACAGGAGACAGAACGTTCAAGGGCTCAAGCTGTCATAATAGAGCAGCTGGAACAGAAGAGCCTTTTCCTATGGCTATTTCTTCACATTTCTATTTTATGCTGGGATTTTGGGAGAAAAAACAGACTCTACGTATGCCTTCCTTTTTCTTTGTTCAGAAATTCACTGGAATATGGGGACTCAGATGACGTGAATGTCATTTGAGACAAATAAGTTAGAAGCTACATCAGCAGAGACACTTGCCAGTGAAATGCTTTCTAACATGACCTAGCAAGCTGACCATGTTTTGACCATGAATATGCACAGTGTTCACCTAGTTTTGAATATCCGTTAAAACTGACAGTAGTTAAAAAAAGGGCTCTCCCGACAGGAAACAGGAACAACTACAAAGCTTTGAAGACTGTGCTGGGAGGAACACATTTGGTTCTGTTCCCAGTTCTGCCAGTGAACTGCTGTTCTTTCTCCATCTGTCAAGTTTGTCAGGTCATGGTTGACAGTAATGAAGTGTCATATAAGAAATAAATATACCATAAATTTGATAAAGAGACTTGATTAAAAAATGCTATTAATTTTAATTAAGGGTGTTTGAATTTAGTAAGTGTCGGTGGTTGCCGTGGACTTTCAATTTTTTCTCAATTAAAAAAAGCAAATATCTTCAGTTACTGGTGCTTCCTCCCCTTCTGTTTTTTCCTCTGTCCCTCCAACCCCTAATTAAAAGTGATGTGAAAGCAATATCAAAGAAATTAAACTATAGCATTGCTTTGGTTTGCATGTTGCTTAGAATCAAATGATTTTGGTTGGTAGGTACCTCGGCTGTCTAGTCCAACCCCCTCATCAAACCAGGGCCAGCTACCAAGCCAGGTCAAGTTGCTCAGGGCCTTGCAAAATTGAGCTTTGACTGTCTCAAGGATGAAGATCCCACAGCTTTTCTGGGAAACCTTCTCCAGTGCTTACATCTGCCACAATGAAAATTGTATACTTGTATCCAGATGGAATTTCCCTTTCGCTGACCGTATCTAAGAAGATTTTAAATCTGCCTTGCCCTCCTTAGGTGGCTGAAGATAACAATTAGGTATCTCCCCTTTTTCTTCTTTTCACCGAGAACAATAAGCCCATCTTTCTTCTTAGATTCTTCTTATACTTAACGCACCAGACCATTATCTATCTTAGTGGGTGGATGCTGGACTTGGTCCAGTTTGTTAATATTTCTTTTGCACTGAAAGGCCCCAAATGGGACCCAATACTCCACATATAATTTTAATGGATGTAAGGTAGAGGGGAATATTCACTTCATTTGACGTGCTGACTATACTCTGGCTAAGGCAGCCCAACATGTGGTGGCCCTGCATTGCAAGCATGCACAGATAACTTGTATAACTTGCTATCCCTCGGGACGCCGAAGTCCTTTCTAGCAGAGCTGCTCTCTTGCTGGTCACTCCCCAGCCCCATCCCTTGGGCCTGTTCTGTCCCAGGAGCAGGACTTTGCATTTGCCTTTATTGAGCTTCATGATGTACCTATTGGCCCAGTGCTCCAGTTTGTCAAGGCCACTGTCGATGGCAGTGCCAATGTATCACGTATTGACTGCTTGCTTCAATTTTATGAATTTGCTGAGGGTGTGTCTGTCCTCTTGCCCAGGCTGTTGATGAAGACAGTAAACAACACTGACCCCAGCATCAGCCCACAGGAACACAATTTGTAATCAGCCACAAGTTACATTGTAAATCACCAAAGAGGTCCATCCATTCGGTCTGTACAACAACACGTTTATAGGAATGATGTACGAGACTGCATTAAGGCCTTGCTAAAAGCAAATGAAACAAGAGATCATTTTAGTGCCAGATGAGCCTGAGCAATTTTTCTGCAACATTCTGGATCCAGGTCCCTGGGAAGCAGTGAAACTCCCAAGACATCAGGTGTGGTCAGCAGCTAGGTGCTGCCTTTCCCCATAGAAGGCAGTCTCTGACCACTGTCACCCATAGCTTCTTCTCTGGGACACAGGTTCTGCCCTCAGACCAGGCATGACCAGCTACAACACCTCCCTCAGGCAGTCTGGAACATTTCTTATGGAAGATGAATTCTTACTTACCTGGAACAAAACCTTGTTTCTATGAACTCCATGCTTTGTCCTGGAAAAATGATTTTTCCTTCAGTTATAAGGAGTGTGAGAAAAAGGTTTGAGGACAGGTGAAATTAATTTACTTCTCGATAGAGTGATGCAAAAAAAAATATGAAGTGATCAGCTAAGCTTAAAATGAATCTCTTTATATGAGCTTTGCACATGCCAAACACCTAGATACAGCTGCCTATTCTGCGGACATTCTGAAGTTAGCTATCAGGATTAAGATTTTTTGATAAGGACTCTGAAGAACTGGGTGAGCAAATAATTACATGAAAGAGACATCCTGAAAGCAATACCCAGAAAAGTATGGAGCTTAAAGCCATCATCCCTGAAAGTGAAATACTGTAAGATTTTTTTGAGATATTAATGATCCACAAATGGATTACAAACTTTTTTCTTATTTAGAATGGAAAATAACGCCAAGGATTAAAATCTAAGAGTAAAACAGTCCTATTCCCGTACTTTGAAATAAATTTTTTTTTTTTGCTTCCTTTGCATATCATAAAACATTTGTCCGAAAAAAAAAGCATGAAAGAGATGTTGAAAGAGTTCAACGAATTCAATTCAGAATTTGTTAAAATGTTTAATGTTATGGAACATTGGTAATTCTTGAAGCTTTATACTCATTAATCTTAGATTATAAAAGATCGTTGCACTTGAAGGAAAATTCCTAATCACTATTTAGACTTTGGAATGTAACTCAACTGAGCAAAGCTGAGATTGTGTATCCCTCACTAAACGTGTGCAATCATCTTGCTCCTTTAAATGCTGTTCACAAGGAAATTCAACTTACCATTCATTACGGATTTTAATTTTTCTCCATAACAAGGAGAAAGTCCATCACTTAAGACAACATTTCCTAAGATTTTGATTAAATCCCTGCCTTTTCCTTTGTAGTCTCAGCATCTCATTTTCTCTTTTCAGAGAAGGGAGGAGTTGTGAGAAAATCCTGTACGTTGCACTTACATGAGGATAAAAACAAGCATTTCCCCCTCAGCAATGGAGTTCCTCCTCCTGCTAGGATATATTAAGGTTTTAAATTTGCAATTAGAACACATAAGTATCTATCAGGATGACAGGCTAAGTTCCAGTTACAGTGTATGGAGTTATAACATGTGCCATCAATGGACCCTGGAGAGAACTTCAGTTCCCCCTCTATTAAATGCATAGGGGTTGATTCAGTTTATTTGTGCCATTTGAAGAGTCCTAGGATCTCCTGTTTGACACCTTGCTGTCATCCAGTAGGGCACAGACATCCCCGAGTTCCTGTACGCCCTCTATCATTCTACTGTGGACGTCTGGGTCAGCCTAGGGCATCTCAGATGGCACTCAGGAGTCACTGTGCTGATGGGCTGGTTAAGTAAATAATCCTCAAATACTCAGAAATCACACCAAACCATATTTTCATTGCCTGCAGTGGAAGTTGCCTGCAGTAGAAGTTTAAGCACTTAAAATGCCTGTAGATATCTACAGTGTCTTTGGTGCCATCAGTGTCTAAGCTACCCTAATGCAGAGTGACAGAAGTGGCACGGCAAACATTACCTGTGGTAATGAGGCATCAGTGACAGTGGCTTTAGCCACCTTCCGCTAACAAGAGTGGTTCTAAAAATAGGCTTACAGCAGAATCACTGAGCAATTTTAGAGAAATTGTCTGGGGAAGAATACAATGCAATTCAGCAAGAATGAATGTCAGGTTCTGCAATCAGCTGTATAATGACAGGATGAATAATTACGATCTCTGGTGCTACAGAGAAGGGTCTCTGAACTACAGTGAGTCACAAGTTGAAAATTATTCAGTGTTAGGCTGCTACAACAAAACAGAACATACCATACTGGGATAGATAAACAATAGTTTTGTCTGCAAAACACGTGAAGTAACTCCGTCATTCTGCTTGTCAGTAGCATGATCTCAGGGAGAGTACTGTGTCCATTTTTGGGCAGTGCAGATCAAGAAGAATGTGGGTCAGTCCAGACAAGCAACAAGAATGACTGAATCTCTTAAAAACATGGCCCATAAATAAAGGTTGAAGGAATTAAGATTGGCTAATCTACATAGAGCTAAGGGGATAAAACTTGGCATGACTTAATCTTTTCTGCCTTTAAGAGTAATGAAGAGAATGAGAAGGAGAGAAAGACACAAGGCCATTTCTGGTGCTGATCCCTGCTAAAGACTTTTGGCCGCTATTATTTATTTCTCCCCTGCATGTGCATCAGGAGCAGGGTCCATGCAGCCATTCCGTCCATCACTAATGCTTAGCTCACCCTCATGAGCTAGACTTTTGGCAGGAGAACGCTCTCTGGAAACATGGAGCTACTGCCAAACACTGAGGACTGTCCAATCTTGTAACCTTTTTCCCCCTATACCAGGTATCAGCTTGCACATGTACAAAGACTGTTTACACTACATAACAAGCTGCCTGAGTCAGAAACATTTCTCCCCTGTAAGTTTCATTTAATGAAGAAGCTTGACCATCTCTCTGTTTCTTTAAGGCAGAATCAGACTGTAACTACCAGCTGAGGTTTAAACGGTGCTGCAGAGTTGTACACAAAATGTACTTCTATTTAAAGAGATAAAAAGAAAAAATAAATCCATTGATCAAAACCTGGTGTCAGGGAGCAGCGAGGGCCAGCTGCTGCCCAAGGGCATGGGAGTCGAAGGTGGTCCAGCACAAGCCGTGCCTTCAGCAGAAGCGCAGGGTCCCACAGGGGCTGAGCACGGTGGGCAGAGCCGTGGGCTGGCAGCAGGGTCCATCAACAGCCCCAGATCCAGGTCCACTGTTGGTGCCGGGGATCCCATCAGTAGCAAAAGGAGATAGGGCCAAGGAAATAGCTGCAAACAGACACAGCAGCAATGTATTTTGGATAGGGACAGAATGCCCTAGGCTGAGCTGGATCTACAGGCAGGGAAGGGGAGAGGCCCAGTGGAGGCTGGGCAGGGCCAGTAAGGTTTGTTGGTACTCTCAGGGCCCTGGAAAGTTTCAAAGGAGCAAAAAATAACATACTCTTGGTTTAATACACAGCTGACTGATTTTAAGTATTTCAAAACAGTTGAATCCACATAGCACTTGTAAGTCCTAAAGATGACAGATAAAATTGAATTAATGCAATGATTTGTCCGCTACTATTGAATTCAAATATAGGCAATTCTACCAGTAGCAAAACCATCAGATATATTTGCTAGTAAATATGGGCTGAAGGAAAGATTTTTCATCTTGGCTTAAGCTTGAAGGTTTAAGCTTACCAGAATTACAGTTTGGGTTGGTGGCAGAACCAACCGGGCCGACATCTTTATTAACAGTTATGTGGTTTGGGCAGAAATCTCATGAAATCTCCTGAGAATTGTTTTTTGAGAATCTGACTGCGTCTTAAATGGGAAACAGGCTCTTCAAGCTTTGGGATCTTACTGGCAACTATAAGCGTAGGAATGATGTTGAAGCTGGGAATTCAAATGTTTCCCTGCCCTTCTTGGCTACAGATAAGGATCGTTGGATGTGACATCCTAGTTTCGATCCATCTGTTCTTTCAGGCACTATCAGATACATAGCTCGTTTAACTGACAGCAAATTCTCAGAATAATTTGTATTACTTGCATTATGCAATAGCTTCGGTGATCTCTTCTCCTTCCCCACTTCACCCGCAAACACAGGCTCAGCTGTTCATCATGTGTTCCTCACCTCATTGTACTAGGAGACAGCTGTGCTCTCGTGGATTGCTTTAGACCATTTGGCTGCAAAAGCTGGCCGGCAATCCTATCCAGCTGTAACCTTGGCCCATTAACTTTCTAATGAAAGACATGCCACCATGGGTACCAAAGGGAAAACAAATACCCTTTTGTCCATGGAAAGTCTGGCAGGGAAGCAGATTCACTTTTGTTTCAATAGCAAATTTCCTTTGACTGCAGCCCTCCCTCAGTCACTCCGATTTTTTTCACAGTTAGTCAAGTTGGCTGAATAGCCAAGGGCAGGAGAAGATCTGCAGTTCTTTGGGCTACTGCAGCCAATTATTTGAAACAAAGAATCTATGATCAATTAGCAAAGAAACTCTGCTAAAAGAATTCTTAGAGTACTGCCTTACTGGGTGGTGGTTTCGTTCCTCGAACTGGTTTCTTTTTCGTATGCACACACATTCAATTGAAAAGGCTTGAGCAGTGAGGAATGTCTGGCATTTCTGCTGTCAGTGTGCATGTACATTGGAGTGCGATATTTTTAGAAGCCCATCACATCCAAGTATGCATGAATTCTCACGTAACCTCATAGTGCGAACAGCTCACAGAGTCAGGGAGGTGAGAGCTTATCAGATTAAGCACACAGCTTGGCTCCTGCTGAGTGTCCAGCAAATACTGAAGATGTGAAGTTTTCCACACAAACACACGCTGCATATTCCAATCCAGGGCCAAAATATGTTGTAAGATGCAAATGGAGAAGAGAAGCAGGAAAGGCTATGGCAGCGTGGGTATGGCAGCACAGAGCTAAAATTCATTAGCCTGGAGACTGCATGGGGAAAGCTGGACATTCAGTGCACAGATTCAGTAGACAGCTACATGTCTTTTGTAAGCATATCTGAGTTGTTTCTTTCTTAGAGGAATTTTTTTGCAGATCGGAGATTTCTCCTGGGACTACTGTAGTGTCCGGACCCATACCCAGAAATGAAGCCTTATTTCTTCTCTCTTGGCCTCACCATCTGTTAAATGCTGTTGCATTTAAGTGCCTTCACAGCAGAAGAAAACAAGGTCATCTTTATAAAGAACACCCAGGGAAGGTCAGCTTCAGGGACTGTCTAGTTTGAGACACACAGTTGTTCACATAAGGAGGTGAACTTCAGAGAAAGGGGAAAGTTTGGGCTAGAACTTTTCTGGACCTTTTTCAATTTCCCTTTATTTCCAAAAGGATATGAATACCTTTTATTATAATACCAAACCCTAGCAAATGTAAGGAAAACATTTAAGAAAATATCCCAGTACTGGGGATAGAGGTTTTGCTGGTTGAGCCACAGAACAACTTTCCAACAAGCTTCCACTTACAGAGGGCATTGTTTTAAAGATAGGGTAAGAGTCTCTAAACTGCTGAGTGATTTTAGATCCTTGAAATTTTGTAGGCCAAGCAGAGGACAGTTTAAAGAGCCTTGCATCTTTGCCCTAGCACTGAAACATCCAAAATCACTTGACACATAAATGATTAGGTGCACTGAAAAATAAACAGGACCATATTCCACCAGGGTACATTTGAAAAAACTAATTTTTTTGCAGTAAAACAGGGCAAAAATAAATGTGAACCATGGGTCAAGTATTTTTTAATTTTTTTTTCATTGAAGTGCTTAATCAGACTTTAAGTACCTAATTTAATCACCAAAGCTTGGGCCTAAAGCTACTTGCTGAGTGAAATCCAAGTTTAGAACATAAACACAACATTCCCGCATAATGCAGCTTTGATCTAATGATTTAATAACAAGGAAGGATTCTTGTTCTATTACTCCCAGAACACAAATGAAATGGCCTTTGTGTTAACTTTCTCTAGTCTTGATTACATCTGTAAGTCTTGTAGGTCTAAGAGGGTGAAACAAAAGTAATTATAATTCTGTTAGCTTAAGGGCAATCTCTGCTTTTGGATCCAGAGATTTTAAAAAGGGTTGAAGTGACTTCTTTCCTTTTTTTCTTTTTTTTTCTCCCCTGTAAGTTTCTTTAGAAAGAGAGAATGAAGAAATGGAAAAAAAATGAGCTCATGAGATGGCCAGTCCTACTTGTTGCTTCTTGTGAAGCGTTGTCTAGAATTCAGAATGCATTTTTCCTTAAGAGAGGAGATAAAAACTTAAACAAATAAAGATAACATGGTGTCACGCTACTGGAATTGTGCAGGCTCATAGAGCAGCCTGCAAAAACACTGTGGAAGAATATGCTGAATATCTTTGTAGTCCCTATGGTAACGACTGGAGCAATAAGTTGTTCTGAGGACAAGCGGAAAAAAGTGCTATGAGAAAAACAGACCCTTCCTGACTACAGCAAGGAAAAGGCATGATCTCTGCAGCCTCCTAGCAATAACGTACACTGTGATTATAACTTTAAGTATGCAAACAGAGATCCAAGTGTCACAAAGGGGATGAAAAATAAAGAGCTGCCCCAAGGCTCTGTGGTTTTATGATGTGGCTTGAGGTACAGAGGTAATTTTCAGCCTGTAATTAATATTTCCCTGCTACTGCCAAAGCTTCCACAGGCTAATCTCTCCTCTTTCAGGGTTCCTAATTGGATATCCTCTGAACAAAGTCCCACAGCTCTAAGTAATACAATGATCACAATAAAATTACCACATAGTAGCAGTTCTCCAAATACTCCCTAAGCGCTGTAGGTGGCTCTGCTGCTGTTCCTTCATTTCCTGAATTCTCACTTTCTCCCATGACCATCTCATCATTTTGCTCAATGCCCAACATCAATCACCTTCAGAGGCGCATCCAAGCCACTGCCAGGCATGAGTGGGATTTCCTTACTCCAGGGCAGTAATACCTGTTACCATCAGCATAACATATCTGCAGCTTTCCCGCCAGAGCTCACTAAGCTGAATTTCTAGTCACAGCAATATCTTCCGTGAATTTTCACAAGCGAAAAATATGAATTGCTTATAATTGAATGTATAAAAGATCAGCTTGGTAAACTGAAGATAGGGAATCATGTTGTTTCTGCTTTAGAAACCAACAGAGGGCAGGAAGGAAATGTTCCCAAGGAACACGGGGGAAAGGAAGAGGATCTGGAGCATGAATTTTCAGCAGAGAATTGGAGGAACTAGCTGGGGAAGATGAACACCTGGCATAGTAATTGAAGTTCATAACATGATTTTACATCTGAACATCATGTCTGTAATAAGCATTTAAAACCATATATATTAAATAGACTTTCTAAAAAAATATCTGTACTCCAAAACATTAAAATGTCGCTAGCATACAACAATATATTAATGACCGTAAAAACGAACACTTCATAGCCAGATGAATATTACACCTGATTTTAATCATTGTCTAAACAACTAATTGAGCATCCCATAATGCTCTAACTAGCAAAACAGTCTTTTCTACCATATACGTGATTGCTTTAAAGTATTTTCTTGCATCTCACCTTAAAGGTCAAAGAGCTCTCTCCTGCAGCTCACCAGAGCAATGACTGCCACTGAAAGGGACCCTTCACATTGAGCCTCTGATCTAGGAAACCCTTGCTTTAAATACCAATTTAGAAATTCCTCACATCATCATTCTCAGCAGCCATTGCCTCTTGAAATATCTCTCTCCCATAACTTGAAAAGGAGGAAGAAAAAATCCAACACATTTAGTTTGATAAATAGAGAAAATATAGTCTTCTTTCCTGTGTTCAGGAATTTCCAGAATTTCAGCAACAGATGTAACTGAACTGCCAAAGCTTCTGAGACCAGAAGCGTTGCAAATTCCCTTCCTTTTGCCCTAGGTAAGGTAAACTGTTGTCTACGCAGTTCTTGACTGATATCTCCTAGGCAGAAATACATGCACATGTGCTCCACAACATAATGGAATCAGTTGGACACAGATCCAGGACACATGGGCCCCACTGCATATGTGATGCACAGATTGACACCTCTGAGCAGAAGTGTGCATTTGCAACAGGTCTGGTCCATCCAAAACACAAGCTATCAGTGAACCATATAGAATCATACAATCATTTAGGTTGTAAGAAACCTTTAAGATCATTGAGTCTACCCGTAAACCTAGAACTGCCAAATCCACCAATAAACATGTCCCTAAGTGCCACATCTACATGTCTTTCAAATACCTCCAAGGATGGTGACTCAACCACTTCACTGGGCAGCCTGTTCCAATGGTTGAGAACCCTTTTGGTGAAGAAATTTTTCCTAATATCCAGTCTAAACCTCCCCTGGCACAACTTGAGGTCATTTCTTCTCATCTTATCACTTGTTACTTGGGAAAAGAAACTGACACCCATCTCCCACAATATGCACACTACAGTTAATACAGCAGTCCTAATATACATAACACACTACTAGTCTGCATTGTAGCAGCTATACTTAGTGGTTAACATACGACAAATCATCCTCACAGATCCCTGTAATCCTCAAATTCCATTCAGATAAAATTTTCAGGTGAAAAAGAGGACATGTCCAGGACAAGTATAGTAAGGGACTCTACTTCTAGGGAATATTAACAGTGTGTACCAATTTTCTTTTCAAATCTAGACATCATAGTTTTCATCTTTTATATTTCACAAGGCAGAAATTTTTAGTCATTTTTTTATTACAGAATCACAGAATCATAGGGTTGGAAGAGACCTCTGGAGATCATCTAGTGCAACCCCCCTGCCAGAGCAGGGTCACCTAGAGCAGTTTGCACAGGAACGCGTCCAGGCGGGTTTTGAATGTCTCCAGAGAGACATCATTGTCACTCTTATCTTGACACAGGGAACCCAAATCCCCCTTGTTTAATTTTATGGCACTTATTCACTTGCCAACACCCCTTCTCTCTCATTGGAGAACACAACTCTCAGAAAAGTCATGGCTATGAAGGAATGGTGTTAGCAGCAGCAGGAAGGAGATGGATGGAAGATCCAGTTATGACAAAGCTTCAAAGCAAGGACATATGCACTCTTGTCACCCTTTTATCTCCATTCCCCATTATCAAAACTCATCTCTTGCTACTCTTAGCAGGATGCTCCAGGGCATCCCAAATAGCATGAGGTCTGTCAATGTACCTTATAAAATCAGTGAAAGTCCCTAGGTCTGCAGGGTCATGGGGGAATGAATAGTGTCACTTCAATCACATGAACACATAATTAATTAAACAGTAAAAAAGTGCTGGGCTCACAAAGTTGTGCTCTTTCTCCATGTATGCTGGACTTTATCACTTCTGACAAACTGTTGGGGAAGCATGACAAAAGAAGAGAAAAATCAAGGTCTCTGGATTATGAGAGCTCGCTGTTAATCAATATGTGAGGACTGCAAATAACATCCTGGGCTGGGCACCCAATTCAGGTATCCAAGTGGAGGGCTGTTTTTCACTCCTGAATGTGCTGGGGGAGAACCTTAAGAAAATTGTCCAAAGGCAGATTGAAGATCATTGCTCTCCCCTGCTACACATTTCCTGGCCAAAAATAGGAGGGGAACTAGCGAAGAATACAAATAAGGGGAAAAAAGTACAAAAAGCCTGAAAAGAGGTTACAATAAAACAGAAATTGGAAACAGGCATAAGTTAAAAACAAGAAACAGTCTACAGACAGGCTGGCATGAGTTCAAGCTATGGGACTTAAAATAATTTAGACAGTCACCTTTAAAAAGAAGTCATAAAAATGCCTTGGCTGTATCAACAACTTAAGCCCTATTACACAGTAAAACCTCTGTTTCTCTTTCTTTCTTTTCCCTGTTTTCCCTGTTTTCTTATGCATCTTGTCATTTCCCTCAGGTCTTATCCCTCACAGATCATTTTCCTCATGTTCAGAAAGTTATTATTTAGACTACTATCAAGAAGTCCTTTTAATTATACTGATAAGCAATGGTATTGTTCTGGATCTTTGACAAAGGGTGAAATTTTTAAATACTAAGTTAACACAACACAATTATTTGACATGATCATTTTTACCGTATTATGGCTCAAAACAATAACAAGGCAATATGAAATATAGACACTTCTGAGGAGATAAAAATGCTTAAACATTGCCATCTATAAAGATGAACAAATACGAAAAAGTAGCACACGTTGTTATGGTAACATACATGTTATTATGGTAACATACATGTTATTATGGTAACAAATTATGTTACCATAATAAAACAGCCTGGCTTCTTTAAGGGGAACTTTTTGTTCTTTAAATGGGGATAAGATGTTGTTGAAAATTCTTTAAAAAAAAACTTTTATAAAATGCCCTGTCACAGAAAACATGAATGATATTGGCTGTGTCCCAGGTAGAAACAAGTTAAAATATCTACCGTGAGGTCATAACGATTTCCCAGGACCTCCTTGAAAATGTGAAGTGTGTCACAAGGGGGATTTTCCTGATGAAGTAATGTATAAATAGCTTCAATAAAGTAAGCAAGGGAGTTAATTCTGGCAGAAGGGATCTGCTTTGAGTTATTGAGAACTTGCTCTCTCCTCATGTATCTTTCACTGACAATTTAAATCAATGGATACTACAACTCAAGCCACCACAGAAGAGTAAAACCTGGGACTGGTAACTTATTACCTCATTCCCAATCACGGATCTTGGGCTGCCAGGAACCTCCTCTGTCCCTTTTTGGCTCAGCGCAGGGTATTGTTCGACCCATCTGTCTACCCTGCTGCCTTCTTACCCCTTTGCACACACATACACACGGGGGAAAATCTAGCTACAGCTAGCTAGTTTAGAAAAGATAATTTGTTCCAAGCTGTTACATTTCTCAAGTGAATATCAGATGAATTCATAATTGTGGGAACTCTTGAAACATTTCCAGCTTTACACAACATGTTTGTTTTAGGGCTCCAGTGACGTCTGTAATGTGTGGGTCTGCTGAGATTTGGAACAGATGCATTATTTTCCTCAGCCACCTGGAAGAAAGTAAAATATTGAGAAAAGCTGGTTTATAAGGACTCCCTGGTGTCCACAAACTGGTCTGGTTAATAAGAGAGAAAATATTTCTGATTTTTTTCAACTGCAAAACAAATGGCTAAACATATAATTGCTGCTTTCTTTCAAGGAAATAAAAATGTCATGAGACTTGCTAGGCTTAAATTTAACACACAGTAGCTTGCCTAGTGTCCTGTTTTGGGGGGACATTATGAATTTGGGAATGTATTTTTCAGACCTGTCCTGCAAACTTGAAACTGAAGAACCTCAAACCTGCGTGCAATTCCATGTAAACTAGACAGCTTTAGCAGGAGTTAGAGGAAATTCAGGAGGTTGATTTAAGTTTTTAACTTCTTTTACTGGGGAAAAGACCCACTTGAAGTATACACTTGAGGTTGAGAGCAAAAGATCTCTGAAAAAAAAGGGACCAAGTTCAAATGGCAGCCCAGAGAATGGGTTTTAATCCAGACAGGGGGATGTTCAGCTTGTTGCAAATGTCCTTGAAATTAACAGGCAAGCTACTTCCCATACACAAACATCAACAGCCTCATCATTTGCAGAAGTTTTCCTTTGCTTCCCCTCAATCCAATTATATGTGGCAAAATAGTTTGCAATCCCCATTCCCTGTTTTCAAATACAGGTATCTGACTTCATCTCCAGGCTGAAAAAAGGAAGCTTGACCCCACCTACCCTGAGCCTGTGAGCAGACTGAGTAGACTTCATCCACCAGTGGTGACCTTTTTATTTGGAGCAGAACCTCCAACTGGGATCAGAAGCACCTGAGGAGATCCTGCTAAACTGCAGAGGACTCACAAGGCTTGATTTGCTGTTCTGCTCACAAACAGTTGCATGGCCTCAGAGAGTCAGCGGTGGCCTCTGTAACATGTAGTGCCAAAGTTGGCTCAAGATGGAGTTTCTCTTATGTAGCTGTCATTTCTTAACAACTGTGTATAATGAATCTTCCTATATGCAGAGGCCATGCGTTGTTACAGGCCAATCTACAGAATCTGCATATTTAGTTCAAGCCTTTAAAGCACCCCTACAGTATCCCTCGGTTTTGCCCATACTATAGCACATATCAAATATCTGCCTCACTTCTTTGTCTCAGATTGCTTTTATCCCTCTATCTTGGAGCAAATCTTCATGATCGTGGTTAAAAAAAAGAACTTTCAGCCACAAAACCTCCCATGGACACCACCCTGGAGGACTGAGGCTGGACGTGCACAGCCATAATGATCTTTATCATCCAGGCAAACTATCCCAAGAGACGAGCCTGCTGGCTGACTTACCTTTGACAAGCAAGTAACCAAGTTACTGCATTATATCCCCAGAATATCAGATTAGCAATTAGGTGAGAAGAGCTCTTTGAGCAAATGACTGATCTTTGCCTTCTCTTTTGTCGAGGAAAATGGAAAACAGAAATCTCCTTGTCTAGCTGACTTTAGGATTTCTCAGGTGGTCTAGGAGAAACTTTTTACTCTTAAAAAGTCTTTTAAAATGTCTTCACAGGTTGACCAGAGCTTTCTCACATTAAGATATAGAAGGTATTGTCTGAATTTGTTTCACAAATTGACCTCAAACATCATCACTGTTAGGTAGATGAGGTAAGGGGTTCCTTAACTACTGCTGGGAATAGAGGGGAGATAATACATACAGCAAAAAACACTTGTCAGAGGCAAGAGATTTTGTCCAAGACATACACATTTCAGCAGCAAATGTAAAAACCAATTGCCTCACCAAACATACTAAGCTGCTGGTCTAAAAGTGATATGTTTGGGTAGATAATGTTGTAAAAGAGACAACTCTCTGACCAGCTGTGTTTGCAGGCTTTACAACCTTGAATCTACCGCTCCTTTACATGCTAGAGCTGAGCGCCAAGACATACACACTGGGATTTCCAAATAACTAGGTTTTAGCCCTATATCTTCCAGTGAAATTGTTTTTTGCATTTTATTTGGAACTATGAAAGTTCAAAGAAAACAATATACATCTATCATCAAGTTTAGCTGAAGTTTCCTTTTTTCTCTGCATTTTAGAAATTGAATGGCACTGATGAAAATATGATTCTGTAACAAATTTTTATGCATCACTAACTTGCTTCACTAATCACTAAAATTCTTGCGTTGCTCTTCTGACTGACTCCTTACCACAGTCAGTTCATCTCATCTTTGAAATATCGTGACGTTTCCATGGCAAGTGCCGTGTAAAGGGATTGATGTGAGAGAAGTACTTGGCACCTCTTAAAAAAAATGAACCAAATACAATGTTTTGTTTTCAAGCCCGCTCTCTGCAACATCAGTTAGAATATAAAGACATTTAGTTATAATGCTAAGAAAATAAAATACAGAATGCATTCCTCTCCCCCTCAACCCCAAAAGTCTAAATCTTTATTATCTAGCAATGTATGATTAGCTACATCTGCAAAACTGCATTGCTGCATTTAGAAATCCCAAAGGTCCTGGTGCAATTTCTAACAGATGTATCACTGCTCTTACACAAAGGGGAATAATGGTTTGATCAGCTCTTCAGTCCACTAACCACAAGAAATACATCGAGTTATATACTCGACATCTGGTGATGATATCATGTCCTAGTTTGTTTTCCAGCATCTTACATGGACCTAGAACTAGGTCTGGCTGTGAAGCTCAGCAAAGAATTGCACTGCAGTTTACTTCTTACTGCCTTTTCAGAAAAGCTATGAAATATTTCATTGAAATGATAATGTATTTATGAAGTCTTTTATTTAGTGAGCCATTTGTCATCCTTGTAACATGGAAATAATCCAGATATCAGGTTTACAGGAAATGTCTGCTTACATTAGACTCAAAATTGCTCTGCTGGGGCTTGTTGACATGCTTGATTCTTCCACCTAAGCCCAACTTGCAGCCAAAGTGGGAGTGAGATGAGCAGACTTGGATAAAAAGCCAATGGGAGTAGAAGGATTAAGATGCGGAGTTAAGGATGCAAGGAGGGGAAAAAGAAAAAGCAACCAAGGTGGCAGAGCAGTAGAGAAGGTGAGCTGAAGGGTGAATCAGAGAAGTGACAGCAGGGCCAGATCCACATCGGGACTGTCAGGTCACGTACTTGCCACTTAACCCAGGCATCATCTAGTCCATTGGTTTTTAGATGTCTAAAAATGGCCACCCTTTAAAACTGATTGGCCTGATTGTGCTAAATTTTGGGAAAGTGCTAGTTGGAATGAAGTGAAAGTGTGCAGGTTCTTTCTAACCAAACACTCAAGTTTGCAGGTATAGAGCCTGGCATTGTTTTATGTACTGTCATACAGAGCTTCATCATCCTGATCCCTTGGAGCGAGCTGCATGTCAGCATCACTGCCCTGGCTTACAATCAGCTGTTCTTGCATTCAGAGCAGCCTGGTCTTGGGATAAAATTGTTCTCAAGTCACTACAGGATTTTGCTGTGAATTTTCTCTGTGTTGATTCCATGAACATTTAATAGTAGACAACACCTATTTCTCAGCCTCTCAAGTACTCCTCTGCCACCTTACAAGTCATCAAATTACTGTAAAAGCACACACACACACACAAATCTCAGTAGAGTTTTAAATTAAGTGTTAGCAAGTAGCTGAAAATTAGCAGTAGCATGCCTTTTCTCAGTTATAGATGAAGGAAAATGTGAATTCACAGAAGTGATTGCTTTAAAAGGATGGCTAAAGTGTATGCTCAATGCTGCTCCTTGGAACAAGGAATGGTGGCTTTGTACTCCATGGCAGATGGAATATAAAGTCCAGACAGGGGTGATATTTAATAGACAATCTTATTCTCAAGGTGTCCCTTGGCATTAGTCTAGGTTGCTCACTGTTCAGCATATTCTGTTTCATACACCCCATTTTCAGTTTCTTAACTCTCATTATGCATTATATTAAGCTTACTACCCCACACTTAGATTTCAGACTATTTTGCAGGACCTGAGTACCTTAAAGACAAATATTTATTTGGAAGTTCGTCTGTTCTAAAACAGTTACTTCAGAATATTTTCAAATGATTATCCAGCTGGTGTGCTCACTTCTGTAGATTCCTAGAACCTTCACACTTGGAATTTCGACCTCTAATTTACCCACAGGCCAAAAAGTCCCAGTACCCTGTGACCAATCACTCTGAGCAAGAATGAACATAGATGGCCTCTTTTCAGTGGTGCCCAGTGACAGGACCAGAGGCAACAGGCACAAACCGAAACACAGAAGGTTCTTTCTGAACATCGGGAAACACTTTCACTGTGAGGGTGACTGAGCCCTGGAAGAGGTCGCCCAGACAGGTTGTGGAGCCTCCCTCCTTGGAGATATTCAAATGCCATCTGGACATGGCCCTCAGCAACCAGCTCTAGGTGGCTCTGCTTGAGCAGGGCTGGAGCAAAGGTCCCTTCCAATTTCAACCATTCTGTGAGCAAATATCTGATACAATGAGTACGGTTTATATACTAGCACCAGCAGCATATTGTCAGCTTTTCTTTTACTTTGGCAGAATGCAAAGCCAACCTAGGTTCAATATTTCTACAAATACGAGTAAATCCGTTTGATGTTTCTTTAGTTAGATTTGCCTGATCAACTCACAGGAAAGGAAATTTCCTTATTACCTTTAACCTATAAAGATACTGTTTGCATTATAGCAGCTAGTTTTTGCAAGCACTACTAAGAGAGTTCAATGTCAAGTGATATTAGAGAGTTCCTCACAGAGTGAATGCTGGATATTCATACTATCATATAAAATCAAATAATAGCATGATTTTTACATGTAGCAGCTAATGGAGTGATCAAAACCAGAAAAGTTGCTACATTTGAAAAGGGAGGAAGATATTGTGATATCAGTGCAATTTGTATTCAAATATCTAAATTATTTGCTTGAAAGAATACATCCCTTTACCCGATAACCCTCTTCCCCGTGCTCTTTGTCCTCTTCCCTCTTCTTAAACAGCAGATTCAGACCAGCTATCTATGCACAAAGGTCTATTCATTTTCAAAGACATCCTGTTCCTCAGTAAGAGTAAGGGACACACATCTCTCTTGCAGGGTCCCACTTCAATAATAATCTGTAGAAATTATTATCCTGTAGCAATAATAAATTAAATCCTTACTTCTGTGAGGAGTTGATATTTTTGCAAAACAGCAGCAGTATTGTAAAAAGAATTGCCAATGCTGCACTTTGGGAAGGCCAGTGGGTACTACTACACAGCTACTGCGAATTAGGACACTAGTGCTGGTTTGCATTTGGGGATGTCTTATAAAACACTGTTCTGAAACATGGAAATGGGAACTGTGAAAACTCAGTCATGCAATGTGTTTCCCCATTAGAAAAGTAGATCAGCACAGTGACAATTCAAGGAGTTTTCAAAAATATTTTAAAGTCAGACTGAAGCAGTTAGCAGCAGAATCAATTACAATTATATGATTTTCAAACCGACATTTTTTCTTCAATTTAATTTTGGGTGGGTAATCTGAGGTTCAAGTGATTTAAGGATTTATTTTTAATGATATAGGCTATCTGACAGGAATTAGATATGTGTAAGTGTGATCTTGATGTTACTAATTCTTCACATGCATAATTCCATGTACATGAAACAAAGAAAGAAAGGACAGAGAATGCCACTTCTAACCCTTAATCTCCCCTGCAGAACAGCTGGTGGGAAATGACAGGCACCACAATGGCATTATCAGCCACTCTCAGACCTGGAAAACTTTTATGATAATCGGATCATCTAAGACACTGCTTCCCTTTCCAGTTAAAAGTTCATGGAGGCGATGTAAACGGTAGATTTATCTTCATTTGGTCAACCAAATTCCTATTAAAAATAACGGCAAAGACGGTAGAAATGAAAAACAAATAGGAAAGGGAAATAACACAGAAGAAGGAAAAACAGTATGCTTTCTCTGAGACACAAAAGACTACTAGTGAGCCTCAGAAGATTTTAAAAGACTTTACAGAGGCCTGCGTTATGTCTTTTTTACAGATGGGAGACTTAAACACTGAGAGATTAAACGAATTGCCCAAGCATGCCAAAAGCTAATCCAGTAAAACGATCGTTTTCTTATCTTCAAGGCCATCCTGCCTTCAATTAACCATCCCAGATTTATCCAGACAATGGTTAAGAGATTTTTTTTCCCCCCTTTCTGACTTGGTCCAGAATATTTTTTTAGGATCAAGATGACAAACAGTATCAATGTAGAATCCAGCGACTCTGGAGACAGGAGGGCCAGCAGCTCCCTTACCCACGCGTCTTTTCTAACTATCCAGCAGTCCAGATGGTTTCTTTAGAGCACTTCAGATAAACAATCTCTGCAAACATGTTGCAGCCAAACCCTTTTAAATTACCTATTCAAAGTACAACCAATTTTGATGTGTTTAACAGGAAAACCTCCTCCTCTAAATTCCATTTAGCTTCTTGGGCTAACTCACAGCTTGACAGGAAGAGCTGAAAACCATTTTCTCTCTTTCTTATTCTAGTTTGGCCAATTAATTCTACCTCTGACATTTACTTTAAATAAAAAAAAAAGGTTTATTTTAGTTACATCATTTATATAAAACACATAAAATACAGGATATTGTATACAGACCGTAGAGTACTCCCAAACAGCACATTTCCACTTCTCAGTACACAGGTCTGTGCTGCTTTCAGGTCAGGGAAACAGAATTGTAAGAATAGAAAAGCCAGTTGCTGAAAAGTGACTAAAATATGGATCTATATGTAAAAAATACAGAAGTTAATCAGATACTGGGAAAAAGACTCCTGATTAGAATAATGCTGTCATGTTAATATCATTAGCAAAGGAGTATACAATGTAGTAACACAGTAATAGCAACTTATGAACCAGAAAAACCTCATTTCAAACACCATGGTATTCTTTTCATAAAGAATGGAACTTTCTAGATACTGATGAATAAAAGAGCATTAAAAAAAAAGCAGGTTTGGTATGTTTAGATATGCTGCAATTCTTGCAACTAAACAATTTACTTATTTATTTTTGGGAACTCTACGCTTAGATTTTGTGGAAATTTTACCATGAACTGAACAGATGAATCTCTTCAGTTACTTCAGGGGTTATTGCATGCTTTGAGGAACCAAACAGAGTTGCTCAGTAACCCTTTTTCTCCTCCAAAACTGTATTCTATTTAAACCACCTCAAACGAGCCCTTCCTTCCATTTTTCCAAATATTTCCTTCAAAATAAATGTGATTGTTGTCTTATTTGGTCACTTCATGATGGTCATTTGGCAAAAGCTCTTTTAACCTCCATTTTGAAATCGGTCCCTGTGGTACCATAAATGCTGTTTTTCTCTTAGATCCAACCCCTTTGATAGAATATTTTGGATGGGACTTTGGATCCTTTTTTAAGGTGCCAGGTCACCAGTATCATGTAAGAGAGACTATATGTGAATTATAGATGTCATTAGATAGGCATAAGAAATATAATATGCATTGTAGAAGTAAGTAAATGTAACCACTGCAGTCACAGAAGACTTTAACTCACCGTGATATAAAGTATTTCACAATTAAAAGAAAATACGCCCAATAAAGGAATACCCTATTCAGTAGAAGTTTCCTTCCTGCCTACAGCTGGAAATTCATGTATTCCATAGAGATATTTTAACTAATTGGCTCTCAAGTTTACAAGACAAAAGGGAAGTATGGGTTTTCTGCCTGATTGCCAGAGATTTTATTCAGGGCCTGAGAGAGAAATGTATTCATGTAAGTCATGATCCCGTGCACGCTTCCTTGGTGTGCTGTGCCAAGACTGATGTAACAAGCTTTGGGAATCTTCACTGAAGACCAAAATGTGCTAAGTGAGATCTGAGATAGCAGCCATCATCCTGACTGTCTGGCAAGCTGCCTAGGAGAATTCGCTCTATCTGCTGGGAGAGTTAAGGATATTCTCTAAAGAGTGAATGATTTCCTGAAATCTGGCCAAAACCACATAAGTTAGTTTTTACACGGATTTCAATTTCATTTGTAGCTAAGCACTCACAGGGATAGACTTTGTGTAATAAAAACAACCTAGGAAAAAAAAATATTTTCTAGGCTTTTATTATAAAATGACAAACCTGATGGTCTCCTGCAAAAGGAATTCCTTTAGTGAAATCCTGTCCTTAAACTGCAGTCACATACTATGCCTAGCAACCTAATTAGGAAAGATTTGTAAGTAAATTGGTTATAAATGCTCCTTGGGATACTTCTGTTTTGAGTAACTGCAACTGTAACTTTTCTGTTTATTCAGTTCTGTTGTGCTGGGCACATGTGTAAACAAACAAGAGTCAGGACACGGGTCTGGGGTGTTACAGAGGACAGAATTTCTTCCCAAGAAAAAGATAACGTTCAGTGATGTTGTACTGACCTGTAGTAGACTGACATCATTGCAACTCATCTCCCGATCTCGGATCTTAGACACCAGATTCCTTCTCCCTCTTAACACACAAAATCCAGAACTAAAGGAATATTGTTAGATTATTTGGGGTGAAATCCTGGCCCAACGAGGGTCCTTGCTGGGACCGATCATGCCATGTCAACGACATTACCACGTTGGCTTAGTGGACACAAGATTCCAACCCTGTCCTTTATCTTTGGTTAACAGATTTTTATGGGATTTCAGAATGAAATCACGTGGTTGGATGAAGATAGGAAGGCAAAACAGAAAAATTACGGTCTATTTAGGGAAGCAGTTTCTACAGCACTTCTGAAATATCATACCTTATTAAAAATTTATGTGGGCTTAAATTTCCCATAATCCCACAGGAAAATTAAAAACCATGATTCTAAAACAGCTGAAATGAGCTGGCACAGTCATTGCCATCAGCTTTCTTCAGACCAGACTTAGTACTACTATCTTGTTTGCTTTGCAAGAATCCGTGAAAGTGATTTTCTGTAAAGTCTGGAATGAACGCTCTAGTTTGTAGTGTAGTAATAAGCTGTCAACCACTCAGTGTTTGGTTTACAAAATAAACGTGTGATTTTTGTGGTATTTGAATTGTCTCTTTCTATTCTAAAATATCCCATTTAATATAGTAATTAATGAAAAAAAAATGCAAGCAACTTTTCTGTGTATAAATATTCTAATATTCCAAATAATAAATATTACTACTGCTAATCTGAATGCTTCTATAAGACAGATAAGATGGCTTGCAGTGTTTCTAATGGAGAAGCAAAAGCATTATCGGTAATTCTGCACAGAATAGAGAGACACTCCTTTCTACCCCCTTGCAAACAAGTAATTATCACAATACCCACCAAGACTGGTACTTACTTGCAGTGTTAGTCACAACAGAGACACTGAGGTTTGAATGAACTCAGATCTTCATCTGTGTCTGAATAATTTTCCAGAGCTGTGGTGGAGTTCATTGGCACTGGGAAGTTCTCACATCTGCAAACCATGGCTGCTCAGTAGGCCAACAAGACATTTTATTTTCCAGTGGTGCAAGTCCAACACTAAAATATGCAAAATTCCTGACCACAGCTATAGCTTAATGTAGCCCAAACTCTTTAAACTTCTAATATAAACATTTTCCCAAACCATAACTTTCTGCTCTTTCATAAGTGTGGGCTACTCCTGTTTTAATTTGATTTGAATCAAAGACAGACAGAACTACAGGCTGCAATATAGACAAGCTTGTGGCCTGAAAGGGAAAGGAGAGACAAAATTATCACTAGGAACACACAACCTACCAAGTATGTTACTACAGTGTAAATCCCGACTTTCCTATCAAAGTGTCTCTCTCAAATCTGTCATACTTTTGAATATTGCATATAAGTGAAGCAAACAGGAGCAGATTGGGAAAAAACAACAGTGACTGTCACCAGCCTTTTTCTTTTTTAGCGAATAACTTCTCACCACAAGAAGGAAGCAAGAGCTCAGCCTTCCTTTATCTTTCCTTTGCTTTCTTGCTCACTCCCGTGTGATCAGTCATACTTGGTTGATTTTTGCTACAAGGAATGTAAGAGAGAGATTCAGCTGTAGCTGCATCAGAATGCCTATACCAGATTAAATAATTTGAAACTTTAGGTAAATTATTTTCTCTAATGAAAATTAAAATAATTACAGATATATCTGGATTGCTTTCTAGACTGAGTTTATCCGATTAGTGCAACACAGTGAAATGCAAAATCATGCATGAGGGAGTAAAGAAATGTGACTCCTACTTAGAAAATTGGGGGCTACAAAATAGCTAAAAGCAGCTTTAGGATCTGGCTGAATATGAATACTTGGTGTGATTTAGTGAGTAAGAGTCATCTTAAACTATGAATGTGCACCCATAAAACTGTGTAGTTTTGAAAAAAAAGAAATAAGAAGCATGATCCATTTTGCAAATAAAAGTGACACTAAGGGTCATTATGAGCAGCACAGTAGCTGAATACCTGCACATACACACATAAACTCCTGTAGGCTGAAATTCTTTGTGACAGTAAGTAACCCACTATTATAATTTACATTATGGTGATGCAGAAGTGACAATTTAAAAATTTCTGTCAAGTCTGCATGTCTTTTTAAGGCACTATTCAAACACAAGACAGCGTCTTAACGTAAGAAACACTGGAAGAATTGAGTTTAACATGCTGTGCAGCTGTTAGACAAGACTGCAGTGAATTCTCCAAGCACTGAAAGTCTATTAATCTAAAGCAATAGGTAGGAGCTATGCCCCTTTTTATCATTTCAAATTGGCAAAATCCTTGATCTTAAAAAGTAAGGTTATATGTTTTCTGAATACATCTGCAGTTCAAATGGAAAATATTAGCTGCATGGGTGGTGAGATATGGGCTAACAATAGCATTCCGCTGCAGAAAACAAGAAAGAACATAAGATGAAGGTTTTAAAATCCACATTAACATTTGCCTGCATCACGAACTAGCCGCCATTTCCTGACCTAACCTCAAGGCAGCTATTGTTTGTTATTGCCTGAATTGATTGTTGATATAAAAGAAAATCCAGATAATCCTATAGCAATCTTTAAATACTCTCAGTATAAGAGAATAGTCTGGCAACAAGTAAGGCTGTGTGCAAGCATGCCAAGCCAGTTCAGCTGAAAGAAAACATTTATTCCACTCCTACAATCTCTCCAGTCTGCTGCACTGCATTCAAGAAGGCCCTTTCTACAAATCTTAATTTAAAAAAAAAGCCTTCCTTTTCTGTGACAGCATTTGAGGTTTTAAATAAAAGCGTAGATTGCAAAATAACTCAATTTCACCCAGAAAGAGAGAGAAAACCCTCAACACCTTGAGTACTCAACTGGGATTGTTCTCTGTAAATGAAAGCTGCCACACTTGCCTCCCACGTGTAGCAAGAAGATGACGTCCTACAGGAAGGGTGACTTATGAAAGAGTGAGCCCTCAGCTTTGTGTCTTCTCAGAATTCCTTGGAACTGTAAAACCCGTATTATGGAAATTTGTAACAGACAGTGATGAATCTGGCACTTAAGCATGGGAGAAGCACAGGAACCCCAGTATGCCCCTTTGGCTAACATTTCTAACTGGCTGACTCTGAACGTTCCTCTGAAGCATCCCATTCAGGCCTCGAAGTCCTCGTTCATTAACTAAGACCTGTCCTTCTGAGGGGTCAGGCTGATGATTTGTCCCAATAAATTTTTTGGCTTGTAGTCTTTGAGTTCATATTTAAGTCCCTTAGCTGTGAAAGCATGGAAGAGAAAAAAAGAAAAGGTGATTTTCATCGAAAGAGAGGCAACGCCTTGGAGCGGAGGTAGAGGCCTAAAAGCCTGCCTTACTACCACTCTAGTAGCTGGTCCAATAAGTCATGAAATTGTTTCCCAGAACCTGGAGACTCTTTATGGCAGCCTAGTATATGCATTGATTCAGTATATTCGATCAGTATTTCTGTATTTCTGTATGAACTGTTGCATTCTGCCTGAAAAAATTCAGAGTACTTGATGAAATATTTCTTTTTTCCTCCCCATCAAAACAAAGTAATAGTTTCTTTTCCTTTCTCAGAACAATTCCCGATTAGTTTTTTCCCTCTGGGTACTTTTTTCATACTAATCTCTATGAAAAGACACATGAAGCACTTTACTGCGCTGATCCTTAGAATGGCTGTGAGCCAGGTTAACAACAGACAACATCTCATAAAGATGTAAGTAGGTAATGGGATTTATTTTGGCAAGACAGCAACATTTTTAAAGCACGTGACCTGTGGGAATGTAGTTGTATCACTGAGGGAGGCATCAAATAGACGCAAACATCTTTACTGAATGCAACAATTAGGTTTACTCCTTTATCGCAGGAATTGCTGTTCTGTTCCATTTCTGAATCTAAACATAGATATTCAATTCATAGCTTTTCGGCTAAACACAGCTGGCCAGATCTTCTTGTAACTCAGGCATATCTGATCTGTACTCTGCTCTGTCTGTTACCAGGCTGGAATGATAAAGCTCACTGAAAGGACCATTGATAACACTGCTGGTGGACAGCAAAGATGTTGGGCAGAAAACAAAAGGAAAAGTATGTTGGAGGGGCAGAGGCTTCCTTGCCATGTCACAGCAGGCTAAGTGTGAAAAAGGAGAAGAAAAGGAACTATTGCACGGAACTAAGCAGCCACTATAATTACAAAATAAGTAATAAGTCTGATATTGCTAGGATGTCTGCTTTAAAATACAGTATTAGCAGACAACGCTGCCTTCTCATGACTCAATTCAATCTCCTGATTAGGTACATCATAATGCAAAGCTGGTTAGGACAATATTAGTAATTTACTACATGTTTGGTAATTTATTGGTTCACATTAGTTTTCACAAGGATAACGTTGTTTCCTTACACTGAGAGTCTGACAAACTTTCAACATGAACGAGGTATGTGCTCATACTGGTATTTTTTGCTGACATATTCTATGTAACAAGCTTTTTGTTCCATATCAGATCTTATTTTTTCTTGTACATAAGAAAAATCAGTGTAGTGAATTCTGAAATACACTTCACTGAACCCCACACTGTAGATGACAAAGACCACGAGAGGACAGTAAACAAGCTTTCCTTCTACTGGTAATTTTGTAATTTTTTTATGCTGTATATGCAAAACATTTAAACTATTTTAACAATATGAAAACAGAATAATGCAGAAGTTTTGAGAAAATTAGTGAAATATACCAGCTTTTCATACGTTGTTCTAGTTTCCAAACTAAAGCCATAGAACGGTCACAACATATCTGAAAATCTTAATGTAAAAATTACTGATTTGATAAACACTATAGGAAAAAAACCATGAAATTAGTAGGGGATAAAAAAGAAAACATAAGGAACAATATTTTAGAACATATAATGACATACACAATGGCAGCAAAATATTATTTTACAAAACAAAGTTACTGAGTATGGGAGGTCATTCCCTAAAAAGGCAACTTTCATCATACTGCGGCCAAATGATTCTTAGCTGTAATCAACAAAAAGGAATACAGTCAATTTACTCGGTTTATTTCAAACGCAACTGAATCTTTCTCAAAATATATCAGTATCAGCCCAAGAGTTTTATTGTAAATGTCTAAACTTTGTGGTTTGTTCTTTGTAAAACTGTTAGCAAACTTCTTGGCAATTAACTGTGTTGAACCCTGGCTGTTGTCTTGTTTGGACTAACGCAAAGTTATTTACTGAAACAAAACCTTCTCTTCAAGTCTCTGCCTGTTTTAGTCTCATGGTAACAAAAAAGAAAGAAAAGAAAAAAAGAAAAAAAAGTTGTTGAAATGTAAATATTTGAGTATTATTAGATTAGGCTTAGGAATTTGGGAACTGACTATATCTGTTAAAAGAAGCATGCATTACCCATTTAAGTTACTAGAAAAATGTATGCCAGTACTTTGCCAAACTAATTTTATCTGAATTTGCAGAAAAAAATAATCTGATTGCCCTAAAATTTTTATGGGATAGTGACTGAATACTACTCATCAACATTTTGGAAGAGCAACAGGATATTTCAGCAGCCTGCTGGAAAACACGTAAATGCAGTTTATATTTATATGGAAAACACATATTGCAGTTCTGCTTTTCTAGATCTGCCTTATGCAATACTCAAAGTCAAAGTATGGTGAAGCACAGTCAACCGCAACCTGAAAACAATTCTTAATTCTTAGAGTCCATCTCTAACTTCCGCATTTCACTGTAAGGCAACTTAAGAATTACATTAATTGCAATGATATTGCATCACAAAATGCTTTACTGCATGAAGTCGTGAAGAAACAGATGAATCTCAGGTGGATCTAACAAAGGAACCAACCCAGTACCTGAGAGATCTTAACACCTCACCAAAGAATAAGAGTAACTCATCACGTGTTCAGCAGTAATTCATATCCTGTGATGGAGAAACAAGATGAGGTAAATAAGAAGATGTCTTTTGCACGGAAGAGTCATTTTGATCTGAGATTACATGAACCTGGATATCCATTTGTGAAATGATGTGAATAAAGAATGAACGTAGAATCAAGTGCATTGGAAGCCAAGTCATGACTGGATCTGTTTGAAGATGTGAGGAAGTGAAGAAACCGTGCAATAAAAGGCTGTATGTATTATGACATTCCCATAAAAAATGGGAAAAAAAACGGTCAGCAGTAAGAGTTTTCAAGTATGCATTTGTGCTAAGAAAAAAGGCTATTTTTAAATATTCTTTCTGAGTCTATGTGTATTTTTTTTCCCCACCCAGAAGAGAGAAGTAAATAGATACTTTAATACTAGGTGTCACAATATCAAGAACCTACTGAATCTACATGATTCATTAGCTCATTGCTCAGTTCTCAGAAATGGAGTCTTGCTCATGACAAACCTGCATAAGATAAGTAATATGGATCTTTGATAAAAGCCGATGCACTGGAATCTTCAGCAAATAACAATTCACGTATCGAGAAGAAATCACTTGGAATTTACTTGGAAATGTGGCCCATTTTATTTTAACTGAAAAGCATTCATTATACAGTGCAAACAGTTCTTTGGTAAATTTACTGATTAAAATAAAAACAACAAAGACTTTGTTTTAGGTAACATTAAAAAAGAAAATAAATATGTAAAATTTGCAACATATTACAGCAATATTCTCACAGTGGATACTGAGGAAATGGTCATCTAGCCATTGGCCACTGTTTCAGAAATGTTAAGATCAATGCTGATTCTGCAGACACTGCAATAAAACTGAATTAGTACAATCCATGACTGATTACATTTTAAACTGTGGACCTGTTTTTCCTGAATGGTTTATAATCAGATGGATGGCAGAAAATAACTCAATATTACACTTGTTTAAGCATATCCAGACTCCTAAGCCCATTTTATATACCATATGAATAAACAGTGAACAACGAAGAAAGCCTCCCACTTTACTCTGGAGGCTGGAGAAAAGGAACAATCAGATATAAGGTACTATTTTATAATGTATAAATGGAAACTCTCTTCTCCTATAAGCGGAAATCTTGAGAAAGTTTATTTAATATAAAATTGGAAGAAAAGAATGCAAGTAGTAACCAGCTGGATGTATTACTGCCTTATTTAACTGTTTAGACAGTTAAATTATATTTGGTTTAGCTCCGCAATCCTTCCTCTTTGAGGAATTCCTGCTATAGGTCAATGGGAGTTCCATCTGAGTTGGAATTACAGGACGAGACGTGTGGTTTGGACACTCAACAAAAGTCAACAAAATACCAGAGTATCAAAGAAATACAGGAATGACAACCTCTAGGAACCATATGATACTCAAACATGCTCGCCACACACAATTTCTAAAAGTATTAACATAGAAAATTACGTAAGTCAAAACATTGTATATAAAATCAATTAAAATATTCTTAAAAATATAAATTGTCGTTCCATGTGTACCTTTACCACACACCTTTAACACACCACTCACATGTACATATTGCTCCTACCATAGTATGAAACGAGTTTCTGTAGTAAGCTTTAAAGATAACACCAAAGTTTGAATGTGTGTCACGGTATCAGTTTATCAAATTAGAAATTATTAATGTTAGTAATCAGAGAAATTATGTGCCAAAATATTATAGTGGAACTCATATTGCTGTGCTAGGTTAGTTATTAGACAGGTATTTGATCTACCATGCAATAATTAAGTATTCAGTCTGTTTGCATAATCTGAAATGTTTAAGATGAGAATGTTTAATTTTGTGCAGATTTCTTCGATACTCAAATCTCTGTTCCCTAAATTTGAACAACAAACTCAGAAGTCAGTGAACTATATAACTAAAGAAGAGCTCTGGTTCTAGTTAGTCCTGACTTAGGACTTAAGGACAGAACCATAAATTCTAACATATTAAGTATTCAGCGAGAGAATCAATTTTGAATAAACACAAAAAAGCTGTAAAATGAGGTATGATAGTTGTCCTTCACTGAATATAATATATAATTCCTGGTCAAAAATATGCAGTTTGTATTCTAAAAAGTACACAACTTTGAAATGCTAGTGTAGACATATACTCTATAACGTTAAACATTTATTAAATGGGAAATAAAGTCCATTGGCAGACCATTTTAACATGAACGATAAAAATACTGAGGTAAAAATACATATGCATTAGATGAAACTGGAAAAAGCTAAAAAAATCAAATACCTTGTCAGAAAAAGTAGTCAATCCACAATTAATCATGATGCTTGATTTTGATTGGTCTTTTTTTCAACAAACAGTGCCACAATATGATCAGGAACATATGGCTATTGACAATATGCACAATGAATCAGTAGGAACCTTTGTATACAAAATGGCATGTGACATCTTTTCACATTTTCAAAACAGGGCCATACAAATACGTGAGCTGATCTGAGATCAAGAGAAACATGCTTTAAAACTGGACTGGATGGTCATGTTACAACAATTTAAAATAAATGAAACGAACAAAAAAAGAAGTCGCCAAGCAATTACATATGTTTTGACAAAAATGATTATGTTAATTTTAAGATCAAATGCTACTCTGTCATGTATGTTTTCCTAGAATGAGGAACACTGTCAATTACATCTCTAATACACATTCAGTTGCTTTTTCTATCTTCCAATTACAGTTGTTTATATTTCCTTACTAATTCTAGCTTTTTTGGTTTGAAAATTTTGATTCATTTTGCTCCTTGAATTAATGGAAGGATGTTGAAAGGTGTCATGTAGTTTTCTTTATTTCCTCGCTGGTCCAGATGCAGAAATGATAGTGTGACTCCAGAGAATTTCCACGCATAGGTGGGTTTGCAGAAACTGGCCCTGTACAGCATTGCTTTGGGCACAGTGACCTTGTGTCTTCCTTTTCCCTGCATTTACTAAATAATAACAAAGAGCTAAATATCAAGTCAGACTGATACTGAAAAGGGATAGTAAACTTTAAATGTTGCTAATTACAGATAGGAAACAAAGTGTTCATTTTAGACTAAGTCTTAAGCCCAGTCTTTTTGGGTACCTAAAACTACCTGACAGTGTTCTTTTAAAGTAGCACCAGTTCGAGTTTGTCTAACCTGAGAAGTTTAACACACAATTAACTTTGATCTGTTTGCTAATTTCCCTTTTGTTAATTTTTGCATTGTGATTACCTTCATGGGCAGAAAATAAAATGATACATTATGATATACTGTTACAGCACCATTAGAATGTTGTAAATCTTAATTTATTGCTGTTGTTAAGACTGTAGTTACCTGGTTTTGCCATCAGCAGGCATTGATATGATTTGAGGAGTATGCACCCTAAATTCTGAAAAAGCAGACTTATGGCTTCTTTTTATTAATATTTTGCTTTAAACAGACTGGACAGCAATCTCCTTTAACCTTCACAGGTGCTTCGCAGTCAACCGGCGGGCATGATTCTACGAAACAGGTGATCTGACCAACCTGTGTCAGGAAAAAAGATAACAAAACCACAATATACTTAGCTACATTTTCCAAAAAAGAAATACATTTTTCATATTATTGAAGAACATGTTCTCATTCATCCTCTCTAAGATCTTGGGTCCACATATTTATTTCAGCATAATCTTATATTGAGAAGCCTCTTTGTATCATATCATCTTTAATGAAGCAGCATACCATTTTATCCAATGTTCAGGCATGAAAAACTGGAATGCCAAGTACTGACATATTTCTTTTACTACCTTTTTAAAAATTTGACTATGATAAAAGAAAATTAAAATCTAGCACTAAGTTAGGTGAGCTTTTACTAATTTTTATGCATTTTAGTAGAGTTTTTCAAGAAGTCTCTCACTTGGAAGTTAATTTTGCCAGTACAACTACACATCAATAAAAATGGAAATATAACAGAAGTATATAAAGGCTGGATTGAAAACCAGTATCAAGGGCAGGGATATCTGAACTATGTAATTTTTTTGCACCAAATAACTGAAGATCCATAAAAAAAAAAAACAATTAGCAACTATTACTCAGAAATTAGCAGGCACAAAACTGGAACTGCTGTTTTAGAAGCAGAACTTAATGTAATTTCTACCTTGGAATGGATTTCTACACACTTACTTTGCATTCACACACAGTGCAAGGGTCCCTTTTCCAGGTTTCATTGCTGGAATATGATTTACCCTTTTCATCAGTGCAATCAGTTTTACTGAGGCGTGATTCAAGTTTTTTTATCTGAAAATATTAAAAGAAGTTAATAACTGAATCAAAGCAAGGTTTTTACTTGTGCAAGGTATTCTGTCTGTTCTCTTATGCTACATAATCCATGATAAACACTTTTCTGGGTTTTTCTTCTCACTACTTAGTTTTCATAATGCTAAATGATTGGAAATAGGTAATATGTATGGAAACAGCTTTTCAAAAGAAAACTAACAGAAGATACATCTTTTCAACTACTGGAATATACAAATAGAGCACACAAAGAGAAGCAAACTACATGTTGACATATCTGGAAAGACAAATCTAAACTTTCAAAAATGTCTGAATGAAAAGAAGGTGAAATAAAAATAAAAAAACTTAATTAAAAATGTTTCCTTGGATTTTTTACTATCTCTGTTTTCTCCTTAATGATGAAAAAAGGGGTTATATGATTACTTTATCTTGCTGATTGTGTGCTTCTTGGGAACAGTAATTAGTAAGGCACAATTTTAAACAATCCCTCAGTCTTTTTTACATCCAAAAAAGACAGACGAACTGACTGAAATATAATAAGTAATAATTTAACATAGCATTTCCATTGTCAAAATAGGAGCATTGAAGATGAGTACAACGATTAAATAAGAGCATCAAAGATGGAATCAAGTTACTATGCAAGTAAATATATGATTCATAACTATAAATTACATGGAAACGTTGCTCTGGAGGAACCTAATTATTCTAAGCAAACGTTTTGGTCTACTTTGGATTTGTGTTATGTATGGTATACATTTTTAAAACTGAATTCCACTATGGCTGAGTTATCCTGAGGAAAGAGTTTATTTACGCCACGTCGTAAAAGTCTTTCGCAAGTATCTAGACCTTAACTATGTTTACAGCAGTAGTCTGGCATATTACTTTTTATGAAGTCTACATTTTAATCATAGTTTTACAGAGATTCTATACATTTCAGATAGGAAAAAGAGACTTTATTAACTCTGCAGACAAATTTTTAGAGAAAGACTAATCCCATGTTTAGTATACAATGGTTACACAAGGTTTCAGGTTCGAAAGTCAAGAGGGTCTAATTGTAGAATATTTCAGTACGATTTCAAAAGAACATAGAAATAAAGAATAATAACACACCATGTTCTGTGTTGTGTTTTGTTTGAGATACTATGTGGTGGTTTTGGCTGCACTGGATGTCTAAATATTAAAAACATAAGAGGAGTGATGTTAGGAAAATATTATAAATTAAATCTTCAATTAGAAACTATCCATAATAGCACCTTACCTGGTTTCTGAGGCTTGAAATAGTTTTTTGCATTTCCAAAACAAATTCTTTGAAGTCATTCACTGCGGGCATGTTTGTATTTGCATTAGATGCTGATGTGGCATTACGAAAATATTTACTCTGTTTCACAGAACTGCAACAAATGAATGCCTTAGTTAGATACTCATCTAACTCATTTTTATTTGGCTAGATATTCTAGAACACTTAGCAAAAGTGTAAAAGAAGAGCAACCAACAAATGTAGGAACTGTATGAACCACAACAGCACACGAGACCCACTGCTGCTGAAGACAGCCTCAGGTCAGGTGAGCTGTGATTACTGTTAATATCACTAGGAACAGGGAACAACTACTTCGAAAAATAACGCGTGCATTTCATGCAGGGGAACACACAAAATTGTCATCAGTGACACTGCAGCATCACCTTAAATTCAGTGGGAAATGTCTTGGGCCTCCAATATGAAAGGAGAGAAAAGTGAGAAAGTCTTAAAAAAGGTTATTTCTAAACATGAAATTCACATTTTGCATTCAGATTCATAGCTTCTCCCTCTATATGCTCATTAGCAACACATGTATTTAAAGAAATATGACTTTAAAAAGGAATAAGTTGGTTTTCATAAATAAACGAGAAGTACTTTTAGATATGAACATATTCATGGGTCCCATTTTTAAATAACATTTGAAATCAATGCTGATTATTGTACACAAAACCTAGAGTCTTTTATGTATAGTACATTCCAGCTGATATGTGGTAAGAGATGTACAACACCAGATTGTGTTAATGAATTCAATCTGTTGATGGGAAACAGTTATCAAAGGAACTTTCCATAACTACTAATATATTATTTGGTACTACTTAAGAAAACATGTATTCAAAACCAAGGGTAACCGTAATTATTAAGTTACTTATTAAATTAAGATCCTTGAATCCATACAAGCATTCCTATTTTGTTAGCATGCCTTCTCCAGAGCTAAGGGATACCCACAGAATGAACTGGCAAAGAAATCCTCTCTCAATACAATAGGGCTCATGTTTTATAATCTTTCCGCATAAATTAAAACAGCACTTTTTGGCAGGTGGTCAAGCTACTTAGTTTCCCATAGTTTTAATCTAAATTAAAGAAAAAGAACTCTAAGCAAACTTGCCAAAATTCAAGTAAACCAGATGCGATTGTATAATAAAAAGTCTAATCTTCCCCACCTGCTCAAGTTATTGAAAATGAGAAAGAAAAAAAAGGAGGAAAAAAAAATCTTCTCACCATGAATAAAATTTAAATACAACAATGAGCATGAGAACTGATGAGAATGTTACAGGACTGAGATTACTTTAGCTTTATTTATACTATAAATAAAGTATTGTAAATTTATTAGGTTTTTTTTTGTCCTACTTAGTAATTGGGCTGTTCTAGATTTTTGAGCTTCATTTCTGACACACAGTTACACAGCAAGATAATGAAAACAAGCTGCTTCTCACATATAAGCATTTTTTTTTTTCTTGATTTAATTTTTATTTAATTTAATCCTGCTACTGTTTTAGAATTACGGGACTATGATATTTAAGAAGTGTATTGCTGTTCTGTAAATTTAAAAACTTCCAATAGTTTACTTGCAAGACAGATGAAACATCCTTCTTCAAGGATTACTTCAAAGGAACCTTTCTTTTTCTATTGTCTATAAGTAAGCTTATACTTATCTGCTGTCTTCTCTCATCTAAAATCGTAAATGTCTAAAGGCACTGTTACTTTGGGACAGCTTTCTGTCTATTAAGTGAAATATAACGGTGGTGTTTCTTCAGTGCTGTAACATTTGTGTGAGTATTTGAAACTGAGTGGGTGACTCTGCCTGGTCGTCTCAGTCAAGTAGATAATTTTATTCTGAAAAAAACACATGCTATATGGAAAGAGCTATAATTCAAAAGACTCTCAAAATTTGCTCATCATGAAGGATTTTCACAAGAAACATTTGGTCTGAGCAGAACGCATTTCACTTCACCAATTCCTTGAAAAGTTTTGATTCCCTGAAAATTACAGGGATCCTGTGCAGTTGATTAGTTGTGACTGACATTGTGATTTACTTCCTTGATGAAGTACTTTGAGGATTAGGGAGTTATAAACAACATTGTCCATAGCACTCCTGTTCTGCATTCCTGAGTATTTTGGTACTAAAAGCAATCATTACCATTATCAGAAATTTTTATGCTAGTGTTATCAACACTTGGTTTCCTCCTATTTCTACTGGAGGACATAGCAGCTCCAAGGAGGAAAGGAAATAATTTAGTTTGGTTATTGCAGGCACAGTAGGAATGTGGGATTCTAAATTCCCCAAATCATGCTTCATTACTGAGTTTTTCCATGAAAAGCACAGGAAGAACAAAAGCACTATACTGTGTCACTCACAAAGGATCTTACACAAATTTGAGCTTGAAAAAAAGTGGTTCACTGTTAGCAGATATGCCGAGGTGTCAGAATGAAATACATCAATTGTAAACTTGAAAAAACAGACACTGGAAAAAAGGTGGTATGCACTTACAAAGAAATCATGCAGTTTCATTCAATTTTGAAAACAAATGCTTTTTTATACGTCTTTAAAAAAAAAAAATCTCACCTTACTGTTTTGGACATTTTCATTTTCTTCAAGGGCTTGTCCTCCTGAAAGCTGTAATCAAGAGAACGTCTTCCCCGAAAGTGATATGAAAATGCATTAAACTGTCCTCTAGTTCTACAGTCTGAAATTAGATGAGAAATTACACATTATAAACTATAGTCTAATTCAGCAGTTATAATATTAATAAGGTTTTGCAGTACCTTCTGAATTGGCAAAGGCAATTCATACATTCAGCCTGATCCCTCTGGAATCAGTTTGATGGCAGCTGAATATGTCTCAGCGCTAGAACACTTAAGCCAGCTGGATGCAGAGAATGTGATTATTCACAGACCAGCTTTTTGGTATGAAACAAAGGAATAAAGATTATTTTCACAAATATCAGTGCTTCTTTGACTATTCTTTTCATTTCTGAAATTTCCACTCCCTTGGCTTTTAACTATTTTCTGCTTTTGGAATGGGGTAGTTACATAGGGAGGAAAACAATGATAGAAAAAACAGCCTGTTTCTTCCTCATCTATTCCAGGCATTATTACTTGTTATTTTTGGCATTTGAAATAGAATCTTTAATTAAATCCTGGAGAACATTTGCAGACACACTTTACTGGCTGACCAGCCCTATTTCCAAATTTGAGGGATTTGAAGGTATCACCAGTCACTTAGACCCAAGACGCCACCATACAGTGACAATCTCACGCCTGAGAATAATCATGAAAGAAGTCTTCTGCTAAGATTGTAAGAGGACGTCTTCACAGGATGAAGCATGTCTTTCCTTCAGTTCACTTTATTTAGCCTTCCAAACATAGTGAGTATTTGGAAGGAGTCCCATTTTAAAAATGAAAAGGAAAACAATACAAAACAAAACTGGAACAGCACTTTGGAGAGGAGACAATGAGAAAATAGAGGTTTTCTCATTTCTGTTCACAGCAGCTTTAAAATAAGGAAGTTATAATGGGCCAAGCTGCAGTGGGAACCAACAGCATGTTCAACTGTTAGAAGCAGAGAGTCTGCTAAGAAAACAGAAGAGAAAGAGAAATACAGAATCCCATGGTCACATCCAAGCTAAGTCCTGTATTAGCAGAAAGAGACAGGAAAGCAAGCGACCAAGAGACGAAGTCATTTCCCCTAATGTTTCTCGTAACTTGCACCAGAAAAAAAATTATTCAGGAAGTCAGTAACATTTTATTAAGCATTTTTCCAGAATTTAACAGTAGCTAGATAGAATATTAATTGATGAAGTATTAACACAAATTATTGCACAAGTTTCAAGTCAAGAAAAGAGCCTCAAAACACTGTTGAAGTGATCAGCTTGAGAAACAAATGTAAAGTTGCTCTGTGATTATACAAAAATACGTATCTTGGACTACTTTTAACCGTATTGGACTTTTACTTAAATTAGATTATTACAATTGCCCTGTTAAGAAAAACTTAGCTTGTCCATGCTTAATATCAATTAAGATAGGAAAAAAAAAAAAAGACTGACAAAACCAGGGACTGACTGATTTTCAGTTCAAAACCAATACCTACAGATAATTCTTGAATACAATCTATCCACACAATTCTCCTTCCCTCTTCTTCCCTTGCAGCTTGTCCATTCTTGAGCAAATTTATTACCTTCTTCCTATAATAACAGCACCACCAAAGAACTATATGATATTTACTGTCAACATATTGTTCATTCTGTGTGTTCTGCTGTTTCTCACACAATCTTCTTGCTGCCCACTCAGAAACTAAGCTCTTTCAGACAGGAACAGGCCGCTGTGCCTGTAAGATGCTTGGATGAAGGCATTTTTGATCACCCTTAGACACTTCTAGATTTAGTATGGTGAGAAAAGGGGTTATACTCTGAAGGGCCACTGGAGAAAGAACTAGTTTTGGCTAGAGGAATTTTTTTTCTTAAAGCAATCTGTTGCTTAAAGTTTTCCCAAGTGTCACAGAAATTTTAGTTTGTCTTGGAAGTAATTTATGAAAGGTTTCTGCTATCCTCCTTTGTTTAATAGCGGCTAAGGTCATCTCACATAGTAAAGATATTGTTTTTTGGTACAACAACACAATGGCCCATTGTTTTTTTATTCCTAGGCTGGTTTTTAGAAACAAAGGTCTGAAATCCTGGGAAAGTTTTATCACCTAAAACTGGTAAATATGAGAACCATATGTTCCATGGCAGCTTCAAGTACACAGACTTGACATTTCTGTAGTTTTTAAAGACTCAAATATCTCAGCTTGCCAAATGAACAACTCTTGTTCTTGGTTTCAGTTTCAATACAAGGAAGACGATTGTCATTGCTGAGAGGTGTAGGACAGATAGCTCTACTCTAGCTTTCAGAAAGCCTAAACCAAGGAGTTCATAACTTCTTTTAAATGAAGAATAGCTTAGCAGTTACATTAAATGAGAAAAATGAGCCTAAACTTCTGCTTTTTTCAGCCTACCTAAAATTTCTCCAAATTAGGTATACCCAATTCATTTTCTGCACAAAAGCTGAATGTTTAAGAGCAATGTAATAATTCCTTTTCTCTATGGACAACGTTTTCTTCCAGAAGCTAGGTTTTGTTACACACAAGTGTCAAGATAATCCATTTGTATATTGAAGCAGTGTTCACATCTTCAGAAAATCCCCTATTTCCCACGAGGTTTTAAAAATGCACCTATAATGTAAATTGCGTAGAAAAAAAAATCTGACATTTAGAAGTATGGAGCACTCTTAATTCCCAGTCAATCTCCTCTCAAAATCTGGGTCAAGGAGAACTAATCTAACAGTAAAGCGAAACAATTTGAGAGACTAAGGGAATGTGAAGAAAAGCACATGTAATGTATCTACTGCTTCTATTTGATTATACATCAGTTTTCTGAGATTTAACGTAGTGAGTTAAATTGTTGCTGTTACTGTAAGCATTTGTATCTATCTAAGAACTCCTAGTTGTGCCAGTGGGAGCAGTAAAAGGGAGGAGAAACACTGAAAATGTCTGAAATGTCAAAAGATTTTTTTGAGTAGATGTTTTGACAAAGCATCTACTTAAAAATTACACAACATAGGAAAAAGACTTTGCACCTCAAATGAAGTCCTAACTCAAACTAGCTGGTTTTGTGATTGCTAAATAGGTCACATCCCTTCACATCACACTGCACCTCTTCATTTCTTCTGTTGAATAAGACTTTCTAACAAATGATACATCAAATAGCAGCAAAAAATGTAATATGTTGGTCTAAAATCTGCAGTAATCTGCTCAGATTGGAACAGATGTGTTTTGCATAAACATTATTTAAACATCTGGACAAAAATAAGGGTATAGAAGGTAGAAGATAAAGTGACAACTCAGACTATTATCTGCCAGCTAACATACTTTGCAATTCTAATAATAAAGATGTTTTCTGTAGTTGAGCTCGAAGCTCAGACTGATGCTACCAAAAGTACAAGGCCCAGACATCACCGGGAAAGCAAATATCCATATAATTTACAGAACATGAGTATATAAATTGTTCTTATATGGCTAATGATAGCCTAAAGACATTTAAAAACATATCATGTCTTTGTGATCTGAGTAGGTTTTGGATGGAGTGTAGGAAGATAAAGGAGAACCATTAGGTTCTTGACAGCAAATGAAGCAAATCCAATCTCCCCAGCAGAAAAATTACGCAGGACTACTTAAAAAGTTTTGCAGATCAAAAACCACGCATCCATCTCACAAAAATATTTGGCATAACCATAACAATACGCTTACATTTGAGGGAAGAGAGGTTTATTATTCCTGTGCTTTGGGTTCAGAGCTGAGATATCAAGTCAGTAGGAGTAATCATGGAAGCATACACTGAGTACTTTGATTAAAAAAAAAAAAAAAAAAAAAAAAAAAAAAAGTTTTTTCNAGAAAAAAAAAAAGAAAAGTCTTTTTTTGCAATAGAGAGTCTGAAAAAAGCACCAAAAGTTTCTTGTTTGGAAGATCTGAAGCTTGGATGCTCTTTGCTCAACTGAAGTGCTGCAGTAAATTCCTCACCCTCTCTGACAAGACCAAAAAAGGCAAAAAGTGAAGGAAATCAGAAGAAAAAACTTGTGTACCTCAGTGGAACCCCTTATTTTTCCCACCATAAACTGTTGTATAATTCGTTAATTGAAATCTAAAGGTAATCTGGTATTGTTATTATAAAAAGGAATAATTCTCTGCATTATAAGAAATAAATACTAGCTTTACTCAAGAAATCTAAGTAGCAGCTTTTTGTAACTAAGAAGCTTTTCTGTTCTTCATATGGAAAAGTATTTTGACTTGAACAAAACAGGAAGGATAACAAACACAGATGTGTTTTTTAACCAACCTGAAAGAGCTGAACGTATGGGTCACTTATTAAATGTACATAAGGTGCAATGAACAATATTCTGTATTCTAAATTTTAACTTAGGATAATTTCAATTATACAATAATCAGAAGTATTTTGAATGTGGAGAATGGTTTAATTTTTTATTTTAAATAAACAGTAATAAATTCAAAGAAACAAAAAACCAGAATGTATTTAACTTAAAGTAAATGCTGTTCCTGAGTGTATGCTGTGTATGCCTCCCACCTCAGAGTAGTGGTGAGTCCCAAGTGCTGCAGAATAAAAGAAATTTTTTTAAATTAATTGTTTAAACCTGAATTCCCACAGAAAACGTCACACCCATTCATCCAAGAAGGAAAGGAGTTCCATACATGGTTTTTTCTTCATTAACCTCTGCATAGACTTCAAAACAGTTTGGAAGAAGCAGATACAGACAGGCAATTTTTTAAAGAACGTTAGTTATTTACTCTTTCTTTTGCTTGGCAGTTGTCTAACTGCACTGCATCCAGTAGTACTCTCTGGTAGCAACATTCTTGAATGAAAATACAAGCTAGGCTGTTGAATGGCTGAATACTCTAAAGGCTTTCCAAAGATAACATCTGCTCTAGAAGGCTCAGTGATAACATAACATTTAGAGAATCAACACATAATTTCTCAGAACAGCTTTGCAATTTTTCCAAATCAATATAATTGATGTATTTCTGAAACTGTCTGCCAAGCTTCACAAACCATGGCAAAGCCTCTCAATGCTTCTAGCATATGTCAGGGTTATTTGAAGAGACTCTGTAAGTCTTTGCATTATAATTACAATGCATCAACCATACCTAGAGTTTTATAAGCTATTATCATCTATTTGGGAATGGTAAACCTGGTAAATGTTGTATTAAAAATATGAATAACCTAAAAAAAGAATCCTGGTAAAAATTAGAGTAAGACCTGAAATGACATCTGGGGGAAACTGCAATACTTCATTGAAATCGAAAGTATTTATTTCTCCTAGTCTCATACAGATCACTGGCATTTTGAACATTTTGAAGTCCTCCAAGAAAGAACTTTCTTAGTCAGTGATTTATTATTTACAGGGTTGTTTACTGGACAAGGCAATACAGTAGTCAGTTAAAAAGCTTAATTGTGCAATATCTTTGAATAGTAACTCTCTATCTACTTTTTTTCATTCTTAACGGACCTGAATTTGTTCTCATGGTAAAATCACACTAGTTAGCATCCTTCCTCAGTCTTTACTGTATCTGTACCAGGTTGAAGGGACATCCTCCATCAGTTTACCCTTTACCTACTGCCTTAAATTCTGAGCTGTATCACCAAAGGACTCTCCCTCCCTGTGGACAATTGTATCTTATCAAAAGAGTTAAATGGACACTAGTGGAAGAGTGTGACTCTCAGAAATAAAATCCACTGGTTCTTTATTCATGCATAACTTTTGACAGAATATTGAACAGTCTACTCAGCAGGAGTAAACTCAAGGGAATCAGCAGTAGAAAAGATGAAGAACTCAGATCTGGCTATCTTTCATCAGCAAATCTACAAGATACTGGTATTGAAAGCTAGGCATTTACTAGGTAAATGATAAGATTCTAATAATCGTCAACTGATAGTACTATTGCCCTCTCCGATAAGAACAAGTTTTTTTTACAGTTAGTAATTTGTTTGACAGCAATTTCTAGATAATCAGAGTTCCACGCAGAAGTTCCCAAAATTCCTGAATATACTTTTTCAGCCAGGGAATGTCATTCCAGTTTTGTCAAAAGAAAGTGATGATAACATTGTCAAGGAGATCCCAATAAAGAGAGGTCACTATCCTCTGAAGCATTTTGTTGTTGATGCTACTGCGAATCGTTCTGCAAATCTCTGTGACCCAGAAGATTCTCTTGGAAAGGGATCTTCTAACTATGTTACAGATACAGTGAAGTCTGATGTCACGATGGCTAAGGAGAGGCCATGCAGAAAATCCTTATGTGAGACAGAAGCCAACATACAAGCTGCCACCAAGCAACATGGGATTCTCCGTGTCCTGCCCTTCATGCGGCTAAGTAAACCCTTTTTCTGTAGATAGTTTAATTCTGAAGAAACACAAATCACCCATCTGTCCTAACTTTTGAAGGAGATGGCAATGAACAAGAATATTTATCGACAAAAGGAAGAAAACAGGAAAGCAGTTATGTACACCATGCAATGCTCAAGTCTATGCAATGTTTAGAATGTGTCTATTTAATATAAAATATGGAATGATCACTCACTTAACAGGAGTTGTGCTCCAGATTTGAGTTTGTAACATCTTAACGAAAACTGAACAACAATCAAATATCTTCTTAAATTAAAATGAACAGACACTAAAAAAAGCGCACATTAATACATCTGTATACAGACCTTCACAGCAATCTTGCCACATCCTGAGGTCCAGTTTAGGAATATCATCACAGCTACTATATCCATGTGGGAATTCAGCCACCTTAAAGACATCATGTTGTACCCTGGTTATGTTGTCACCATTGTCACACAAAACTCTGGCAAGAGATGTCTGCTTGATCTGAGTGAGCTGAGCAGGCGTGAACACACCTGGGTTCTCATACCATAACCTGTAATCTCACAGAAAAGACAAGTTTGTTAGTAAAAAACCCAAAACACGCAGTTTTCCAGAGATATTGCACTACTGTATTCAGAATTTAATTAATTATTCTGTAAATCCTGTTCTCAACTTTACATTGTATCTGAGGGATGTAAGCGCTTGGTGTCACTTCAGGCCTACTTGGTGTCATGCTGACACTCTGGAAGGGCCCAAGTCTTCAACAAATCCTTTGACTTCTCTTCCAGTCTCATTTCGATGTCTTGGGCATCTTTGAACATCTAAAATGGCACTAGACTACCAAGTTTAAGGTTCAGGCTTAAATTATCATAGATTTCTTTCTCCAAACAACTTTCCTATAGGTATGAAAAAAATTTTGATAGAATTGCTGAGTTTACGAGAATGGTTAATCTATACCTAGCTTATTATCAAGATAATTTGTTTAATTATTGTTTAATTTACTAAGGAAATGTTTTTCTGTAAAAATATTTTAATGGCTACATTAATTCAGGGACTTATTAACATATGCTCAGTTAATTCATTATATTGAAGGAGGAAACACTGTGGTTTTGAACAATTTATTTTTCACACATAAAGGGCTAAAAGCCTGTTACCAACAGAAAATATAAATAATACATTACTATGAAAAGCAAGCCAGCCATTGTAAAGGAAAATATTTCAAGCTACTGTCCAGGATTTGAAAACTTTATACACTATTCTAACATCTAGGAATTGCTCACTGCGATATCATTTACATCTCACAAAATTGTAAAGTTAGAATTCTATAGCGATACTTTTTTCCACCTATTTACACCAGAAACAAGTAGGAGGATCTTCAAACTTTATGAAAAATCAATAACAATTTTATACTAAACTTAGAACAATGGTCAACAAATTTCATTTTACATACTTATTGTATCATTCTCATAAGGCACTGAACAGTGGCCATTGAATTTCCAAGTATTAGGATCAGAAAAACAGATTCTGAAATTTCCATCGTGACATGAAGTCAGACTGCCTTCAAACATCACTCCTTTTGCCTACACAGGCACATTTGTTTTGCATGGTGCTGGCAGCTTTCATCCTCTGCCCATTGTAAAGGCTTTTCAAAGAAGTGAGAGTTGCTATCATTATGTCTAATAATATTTTACTATTTGCTGGCATGTTGCTTCAAAACATTTGTATTCTTTGGACAGCAGAATCCCATTTCCTATGTTTTCCTATAGTTTCTAAATTTTTTTTCAGAAGAGAAAAAAAAAAGAAGAAATGCTTTTGCTGGAAAAATGTAAACAGACACAAAAAGTAGTATTATTATCCTGTTGTGACACAAATAGGTACTTGTCACCAGCAATCTGGAGCTCATGCTGCATATATTTCTCCTTTTACTCCCTCTGCCTCCAAGCATGAGAGTTTTGTTTCACAGCTTAATTTTTAAACATTTTTATGTAAGAAAGTTTTTTTTAAAAAGCATACAAAAAGGCTTGTTACTGACTACAGAAATAAAAAAGCCTTTATAGTATCTTAAGTAGCAATGTTATAACTTACATAAAGCAAATAACATTACATAAAGTCAATCAAATCTGATTTCCAAAATTCTTCCTGTTTCCCTTTCACTAGGATGGGACTAATCAGCATAAGTATTTCTACCCCCACGCTAGCCAAAAACCAGAATTCTGGGTCACAAATTATGTTAAAATGAGGGAAATGTTGATTTTCAGATTCCAAATGAGTGTGCTGAAAGTACTCAAAAGAGATCTGTCTGCTGTAACAACAGCAATCGTAGAATCATAGAATGGTTTGGGTTAAAAGGCACCTTAAAGATCACCTAGTTCCAACCACCCTGCCATAGGCAGGGACACTTCCCACTACACCAGGTTACTCAAAGTCCCGCCAACCTGGCCTTGAACACTTCCAGGGATGGGCCATCCACAGCTTCCCTGGGCAACCTGTTCCACTGTCTCACCACCCTGACAACGAATAATTTTTTCCTAATATCTAACTAGATCTACCCTCTTTCAGTTTAAAACCGTCACCCCCCATCCTACCACCTGATAAAGAGGAGTGTAGCTTTCCTGTAGGCCCCCATCTTTCCTGTAGGTCCCCTTTAGGTACTGGAAAGCTGCTATAAGGTCTCTCGGGGCTGAACAACCCCAGCTCTCTCAGCCTGTCTTCATTGTGGTCCTCCTCTGGACCCACTCCAACAGGTCCATGTCCTTCTTATTTCTGGGGCTCCAGAGCTGGACACAGTACTCCAGGTGGGGTCTTACAAGAGCAGAATAGAGGGGCAGAATCATCTCCCTCGACCTGCTGGCCATGCTTATTTTGATGCAGCCGGGAAAGGATACAGTTGGCTTTCTGGGCTGCAAACACACATTGCTGGCCCATGTTGAGCTTCTCATTAACCAGCACCCCCAAGTCCTTCTCCTCAGGGCTGCTCTCAATCCATTCTCTGCCCAGCTTGTATTTGTCCTTGGGATTTCCTGACCCACATGCAGGACCTTGCACTTCACCTGGCTGAACTTCATGAGGTTCACATGGGCTCAAGAGGTCCAGGTCCCTCTGGATGGCATCCCTTCCCTCCAGGGTGTTGTCTGCACGACACAGCTTGGTATCATCAGCAAACTTGCTGAGGGTGCACTCAATCTCACTGTTCATGTTAAACAGCATCGGTCCCAGTACGGACCCCAAGGAAAAACACTTGTCACTGGTCGCCACTTGGGACCCTGAGCCGTTGATCACAATTCTTTAAATGTGACCATCCAGCCAATTCC
>VWZL01002680.1:11193-55967 GCA_013396915.1 Stercorarius parasiticus
TTTTTTTTCTTTTTTTTCTTTTTTTTTCTTTTTTTTTCTTTTTTTTCTTTTTTTTCTTTTTTTTTCTTTTTTTTTCTTTTTTTTTTTTTCCTCAGGAAGCAGCCTAACTCTGGGCTGTTGTATACCATCTTGACAAACATCTCACTGCCATACTCTCCAAAGTGCCTTCTCATGCCCCGAAGCCCTTCCTCTTCCCTTTCCCTTTGCATCTCTATTCCCTGTGCCCAGAGCGACCTGAGCCTCTTCTGTGCCAGCCTTTGGCTCCTCCAAACCCCAGCTTGCATGCAGCTTTGACATATACCTCTTGGTAGTAGGAAAACCAGCTTCATTTGTGATAAGAGACAAAATGTAAATGAATATAATTTATGTTGCCCATTTATTTTCTGTAGGCTTTTCAAAATGCTAGCAGTCTCTTTTCAGGCAAGTGTATTGGAGTTTTTGGGTTTTAGTTTTAAGCTGGGCCCACCTGTGGAAGACCAGTGACTGGTTGGAGTTCCTTTTTTAAGTGTATTGAGAGCACACTTTTTTCTCACCTTGATTCCTGTGCAAATATCAATTAGGAAATTACCAGTTTGTAAAAATATGAATGTCAGGAATCACGCATCTGATGGCAAGTATGGTTTGTCAGCTCTGGTTGTGGATGATGAGGATTGTCTAGCTCCTCAGTGCCTCCTACCATTGACTTCACAGGCTGCTTGATCCCATCCTTTTTAGGCTTTACAGTCTGCCTTTCAGCTTGTATTTTGGTGTGAAGTTCAGTTGTTCAGGTAGAAGCATGTAACTGGGAGCTGACCATGATGTAACCAATACTTTTTGCTAAGTTTGTATGGGTCTAGATGAAGTACAACCCTTGGTGTTAACCCCAAACTCTTGATGGGCTTGATCAAGCCTAAACAGATAATAAAAGTGATGATTTGCTACTTAGGCTTGACTATTTTGTTTCTTTCCTGTCTCCCATTCCTAAACAAAATACTGTCTTTGAAAGAGGGAATTTCACTCACAAAGAAGAAATTAACATAAGAAGGTACTGATTATACAGTGTTCCATGTTTTATATTAACTTCAATTTTATTTGCAATGCCTCTGACTTTTGGGAGAGATTTCACCTTAAAACAAAAACAACCTCCTAATAATTTTTCTAGAAGGAAGCCAGTCTTTTGAAAATACAGAAGCAGTAAGTTATCGGTAGTAATAAGTTATCTGTATATGTAAATTCCAGTGCATGCAATATTTTTTTTTTCATACTGATATTGAAAATGTCTTTTTACTAGATGCATTTTTAAATTAATCTAATGAGTCTGGAAAATTAATAAGAATGTTCCACTGTTGTAATTAACTATTTTTGCAGGTAGTTACAAGGCGGCGAAAAACTATCGTATGTTTTCTGTGGTAATCAACTTAATGTTTATTTAAAAATGGCAGCATTAGTCTTTTTTTTTTATAAAAGACTATATATATATAAAAACCTGTTTTTATAGGCTAAAAAAATGCGGCAAAATCAGTGGCAACCTGAGGCAGCCTGTGTCGTCATGTTGGCCTTTTCCTGGGAAGGACGCTGCTTTCTGAAGAAAATACTTGAGTGCAGAAAGGGAACTATAATTCCTTAATAAATATGTTGTTCTTGACAGTCTTAGGACAAAATGGATCATGTGGCTGACAGGCTGTATGATTGTGTCATAAATATTCCGTGATTTATGAGGCTGGAAGTAAGGATGCCACCCGTTGCTCCTGCTGCGGAAGTTGTGGTGCTCTGTCAGATCCTTGTAACTGCAACAGCAAGATTTGATAAACCAAAACCCCTTTGCTTTCTCCACGCTAAATGTTTTATTTACTGTTCTTTTCTCCCAACTAACTAACCCTTGAAGAATGGGGGCCAGTCTCGGATGGCTCCAATTACTCCTGTTTAGGTCAGCCTTTGACTTGAGGTGGTGGTAGTGAGTCCACAGACGCTATTTACATGGCCAGGAGTGTGGATGAGCTAATGAAATTTCATTGGGTGTATTGTGAATAATGAAGCTCCCTTGACGGATCTGAAACTGCCTTAGAAATGAAGCTTAGAACTCCCATTGACAGTCTCTTGAACTGTTGTGCTCCTTTAAGGGTTTATTATCAAAACCCTCCTAAATCGGTGTATATTGTTTAATCTGCCTTGAAATGTGAACTGCAAGTCAAAGGCCTTTGAGTAATATAGTAAAAAGTTGTCTGAATTTATTGCATCTTTGGTAAGTGTTCCCCAGACTTTGGTAAACTGCTACTTGATAGCTTGTTCCAGCTCATCTTCACTGACAGGCAGCAGAATTGCTGGTACCTCCTGCCACACACAGGTAGGGGATGCGCTCCCCTCTGTGAGTCAGAAAGACTTCTGTGATTATGCCAGTGTTAATAAAATATTTATAGAGTATTATACATGGAGAGGATGTTTTAAAAAACATATATCCTGGCCTGAGGGATTAAGTTTGTTTTTCCTGTGTGTGCTTATATGCATGTTGTAAAATAATATAAATGAAAGTTGATTTTCTGGATTGAAATGGGAAAAGTAGGGGATCAATAAATAAACACCTAGAGCTTGCATACAGAAAAATACAAAGCTACAAAAGATAAAGGAGAGCTGCTGATAAGAAGACGAAGAGCAGTGTGAGAAATACAAGAATACGCCTCTAGTAATGGTAATATGCTTGACGAGCAGATCTGAAAGGTACAACACATGGCGTTTCTGACTTCTGCTGCAGCTCCTCAATTTCAGTGTCACTTTTAATTTTACTGTCTGTACATCTAATTCTTTATAAAAGGAAGATGTTTACTTCTACGAGACCAGTATCTGTAGACATGTGTAGCTGCAAACCTAGTTGTACATATTTTAAAATCTTTTTAGAAATAAAATGAGAGACTATAATACAGCAAAACACAAAGAAAGCTGTATCTTATGCTTTGAAGATGCAAGATTTAAATAATTTGACTATCTGTAGTTGGGGAACCTATAAAAAGTGAATGAAAAAATTATTTTGAGTGATTTCGCAAAACATCTTAAATAGGTGATTAAAAATAAAATTAGACTGGAATACTGGATGCAGATACATTCTTATTAATTCTAGTAATTGAGAAAGTTGCTTATAAATCTTTTCCAGTATTCCCCAAACAGCCCTGTAAGTCTGCAGTTAATTATTCAAAATTAAAGGGGGAAGAAAGAAGTTTGGAGTTGCCTGGTGTCAGTCTCCATCAGTCCCCAATTCTGTGTGGGATTACTGATTTGAAAAAAAGAAGCATAATAGACAGGAGGAGGTTTTCTTGTCATAAAACTGTAACTGTTTTCCCCCTGTAAAATGATACAACTGAATAGAGCTGTATTTCACCTGTATTATTATTTAGTAAAGCTCTTACAAAATACTTTAGAAAGTTGAAAAAGGACTCTGTGGTTTTAGTACTTAGACTGCGAGCCAAACAAATGCATTTGGAAACGTACAGCCATGCCCACAACAGACTGTGGGTGTACTGGTTCCATAATCAAGGTGCTGGTGCAAAAATCACTTGTGACAAGGAGCATCGGCTGAAAACTGCAGGCTGTATCAGGGACAGGAAGGTTTACAGCAATACAACAGTTAGTCTTGTTTCTCCTTCTTTAATACCATCTTGATCCTGGTATCCTGAACTGGTAAAACACTCAAGACGTCACCAAAACCAAACATCCTTGTTTCCTACTCCATTGGAGCAGCCAGCTTTGCAAACGTAGGGTCAGTTTGCAGGTACCCACTAGTTACGGAGGTACACTTGTAAAGTCTTCATTTTCATGACTAAAGTACTTGAAATGCTCAGGTCCTGTGGCTGAATGTCCTCTGTCATGGTCACAGGCTTTGGAACAGATCCAGGAGTGTTTGTTAAAAGAGTGTGGGCAAAGCAAAAGAGAAGGTAGTGCAAAAGAGACTTTTTGGTAATGCAAGAGGAATGATAAAGGAATGATAAAATGCAGCCGAGAGGAAACATGTAAAGCTTATGGAAGTGTTTTGTTATTAGTTTCTGTTTAATTTCTTTTTGCACAGTGTATACGTTCAATAGACAAAACATAATTAGAGGGAGCTCTCCGGTATGTAGTGTATTGCTACAGAGAAGAGCTTTGCTTCTACAAAGGGTTGTGTACTTAAGGAAGCACACTCTTCTGTTCAGCGCAAACATTGGAAATTCTCACTAATTCAGGATACAAGTGGAAAAATAATGAAGGAAAATGAAGCGAAACCTAACCTATGACAGTGTCATGTATGGTTCAGGCTTTCTGACACCACATTTTGACGCATTCCAATAGGGCTATAAGGGGAAACAAGAAACTAGATTAAAGAGACTAATGATGTAATTTGGCAATGTAGTTCCTGTGTATTCTGCATCATCAGAATGGATTATTTTTTTTTCATATTCATTTTGCCTTTGTGATTCAGTTACGGATTTCAGCTGAATTTAAAGCCAGTTCTGTGACAGTTACTTTTTGGCGTGCCTGTGACTTTCTTGGAATTCCTGGTTTTCCAGTCCAATAGCATATTTTAAGAATTAACATATCTGAAGATAGATGACCATTGCATTCTCCCAGGCTGAAACTGAATGTACTAATTTGCCATATTGTATTGTGTGTGTTTGTGTGTGTATGCATGCGTAAGTCTATGTATATATTTAAGCTTGGAAGGCAGGGTTAATGTCTTTGTCCTTGGAACAAGCAACTGGACATTGCCTGCTTGTATAGAATCACAGAAGCAGGTTGATTTTTTTAAACAAGAAACAACAAGCAACAAGGCATTTTGATTCAAATATGGAATAAAATTAGAGGAGACATTTTCAGAGTTAATAGACTAACTGCACTCTTGATCCTCTTCTGAGCTTACTCAGTGTCACCCTTATAGTCTTGTCATGTCTCTTGGTATGGAACCATGAAATTCACTGTGTCATACTACAGCCTGTATATGGTCTGTTGTATAGAAACTGCAGTTACCTCGCCAAGGCTGACTTTATATTCAACACCTGTGATATGCTTCTCTTTGGGAGCAATGACAGGTCTACCCAACAACCAGACTTCTTGAAGTATTTGTTTCAGACAATGTGAATGAAGGCATCTGAAAACAAAAGCTGCCTATATATGTAACCATTTATTCTGCCTAGGAATGTATAACTCCCCTAATGCTTACCTGGTAAAACAACCTTCTGATTCCTCTGAAAAGCTTCCATCAGTGTGCCTCCCTAGATAGCCCCCTGGCAATTGACACAATTTTCTTCCCTTTTGGCAGCCCAAGTGACCTGAAGAAGCTTCTGTGCCCCAAAGGTTTATCCTTTTTTGTTTGCCCTTTTTTTTTTGGTCCTTTTTTTTTTATCCCCAGCTTTATTGATTTGGTCTAGTGAATGATAGTACTTACAGATTTGGCCTTACAGTGTCCTTAGACCATCATACTTTAAACAGTACTGTGGCTAGAGTCCACAGCAGCACCTTCTGGTGGTGAGAGAACTTCACAGTCCAGTTCCTTAGTTTGGGGAAATTCTGAAAGTGAAATGAAAACCAGGATGAAGTACATGCTGATCTGTTTTCTCACCTGATGGTCTCCTCTCCTAACTCATTCCTTAACATGTGCATTGCAAAAACATGTCTGCATGTTGACAATTAACTTTTTACTGCAGCAGTTTGTGAAAGGTGTATGATACAACATAGTATATGGAGCATGGTAGAAGTAATGTCAAATGGGTAGAGAACTTGTACTTCAGATGCATAGAACTGGGTAACGTGAATGGAGTGGGACCTCTGTTCTTAAGCTAATAGCGGATATTTTAACTAAACGTAAACATTCAAAGAGGACAGGCTAGGTGTTCCACTTTTGGAAATAATATATAAACCATCTTAAGTATCAAGGTTGTGTTTGAACCCTGTTTGCTCCACAGCCTGGCGGCTATAAGGACCATAAGATAAAGCCACTGTGTGTTCTACACTAATATATGATATACCTGGCTACTCAGAGATGATCCTTGGACCAGGCTTCCCATCTCCTCATCCTTCAACCCACTGTTTAGCATGGGAAGCTTCCCAACACCTCTCTGCGTGTTTTTTCATCCAGCATGTACAAGTGAGAAATTAGTTCTATAAATTGGTAGAAAAGATCATAACATTCAGTGACATGATTTAACCTGTGAGTTATGCTGTGACATTCCTTCAGTGAAGATGTTGAGGTGTCCTTACATAGTAGCCAAGGGTTTTTTTCCTTTACATTCAAAGTTTCAAATTTAGTAAACTGTCATTTTCCACCCTACAGATGCTCTGCCTCATAATATTCTGTATTTGATATTTAAAGTCAAAGCTTGGAGTGGTTGGAATTGGAGTATTTCCTGGTGGCAGAATTATGTTTTGTTTTTTTTTTTAATGTCACACACTTTGTAAAAATAAGTAAATTTCAGCTATCTCTTGGGCATTCGTGTAGGTGATGTTCAACTACAGTGTCTGCTGGAGGTCAGCAGACTTGTACCGGTATTCTCTTTCTTTTCTGAATTTCTATTTCTCCAAGCAACTGGAGACGTTAGTATACAGAAGCATCCTACCCTTCTGTTGGATGCTGTGTGGAAGGAGGTACTTGAGATCGTTCTAAAAAAATCCAAACCCTTTTGAGTTTCTCTAGTGTAGTATGACCCAACACGATGTACAGGTTTCAATTATGATATTATGAAATGCTAAAACTGTGTGATATGCTTTAGCAAGATCATTTCTCTTTATGCAGTTCCTCCAGCATTTTAAGAATTTTCCATCCAAAATGAAGCAATATGGTACCATTGTAGATTATTTGCTCGTTTAGTTGTCCTAAAACATAGCGGTTGCTGTGTTTCTTCTGCAGTTGATATGAGCCTATTCTGCTGGAAGGCTGTTAAATATAGGTGGATTCCGCTTGCTTTTCAATACCCTGCCTGCTAACAAAAATGAAACAGCTGAATGATGTGCATGTGTCTACCTGCAAAGCAAAACAAAGCTGGCTCATCTAGCTCTGGGTTTGCTCATTTGACTATGGCACCTTAAGTTTGAAAAATAAATAAGAAATAAAGAATACAGCCCAGGTCTGGAAATCCTGTTGGCTAAGAGATTAATCTAAAATATCTATTAGCCTTCCAGTTCCTGCTGTAGGTGTTACCAGCCTTCTAGAGGAGCATCCCACTTGCGGGGAAGAGTTAACCTCCGCAGAAGGCTCCAGGGGCAGTCGTTTACTCGTTTACTCCGTTTGGTCATTTACCTTTCTCTGAGGACCTTCAAGTGCCACAGGTCATCATCCTTCAGGGCAGGAGTACTGTGTGTGTTACAAAACTGTTGTGGTAACCATTTCAGATTGACGCCAGGGGCAGGATCTGTGTGTTTCGATGGTGCAGGGAGCGGGCAATGGCTGTTCACCTCCCACCAGGACTTCACCCTTGGGTTTGCATCCCCATTCTCCTGCCCCACCCAGTGGAAGGAGTTCCACTGTGTACTGTGTGTTGATAGGGGTGAGTCACCTCTTTTATTATTTTTTGAATACTTTCCTCCCAAATGTAGTTTATTTTCTGCAGGGAAGGGAAAGAATTCATGCTGTCCTGGTTCCTTATTTTTATCAGAGCTCTGCTAACAACTTCCAGCTGAGGGAGTTCTTGATATTTTTAGCCTGAGATATTTAGCTATTTGAGCCTCTTTACACATTTCCCCACAATACATATTAACTGGGGGGAGGGGAGGGCGGGAGGAATGGTTCTTGTCAGTTAATATATTCACGAACATGCTTGCCAGATTGCCTGCACTTATTCCCAGGAATCTGTACACTTCAGAATTGGGGGGAAGTTTGAGTCCTGGTCTGAAGTATTTGAATTGGCCTCATTACTCCCTTCTCTGGCTAACGCTGCTATAGCGCTGTGTTCTCACTGAATATTCCCTTTTATTTGAGAGGTGGTGTTTAGTATTAAAAAATGTATGTTATTGCTGGTCTGCTTAAAAACACCCAGATGTAAATAAGCTAAAAAGACCGGAGAATTGTAAAATGGGAACTTGCACTACGAAATATAAACTCTGAAATTCTTTTTGTTTCTTTTTTTTCCACGTATCTTTTAAGCCTCAAAATCCTGTCTTATTACTAATGTTACTGTTTTATCGATTGCCTGGTGTAAGGTCTGATGAAGTTCTTTAAAAATCCAAATACTGAATTTGCTGGCGCATCTGGTATACACACCCTTTAAAGTTTCTGAATAACCTTACCCTTCCATGAAATTTACATGAATGTTACTTTGAAAGAAAACATGAAAAATGCTTCATATCGACATTTTGCCTTTAAGAACCACTTTAAGCTGTTTAACCACAATTTCACAGATCCTACTATTTATCATCAGTTCTTTTCCCTTTTCCTAACAAAGTTTCAGACTAAAGTGAAAAGCTATCTTGTTGCTTTGGCAGGGCTCTTTCTGTGTTGAAAACAATAATCTGCCTGAATAGTAATACTGATTAGGTCACTGGCCTAGTATCTTCTTTAGGCAATGATTCCTCCAAATTTCTTTGTGAAAATTATTGTTATTGTTAATGGTTACACATAGATGTGCCTCAGTGATTCCAGCAAATACCCCAGAGGTGTCTCTGTAGGACTGGGGAGGTGGGGGTGAGAGGCACAGATGGTGGAAATCGTGCTCAGTTTAAAATGAGAATTAAATGGCATTTTCAGTTGGGTATAAATTGTCCATACTATCTTCTTCTCATTATGCCCTCCAAGATGTTTGTTTATGTGTGGCGATACATTACGTTGCTCTACTCCTGTCCACTTAGTTACCTCATGCAATTTTGCAGAGTGGGGAGATGACTTTGTGCCATCTATGCAGAGTCTTTGTCTTGAGTCCTCTGGTTGCTGGTCTGGTCTGTGGCATAAGTTAGAGACGCTTGAAGGCTGCCAACAACCACCAGGATATATCCTATTAATTGGGACCAGCTGGATACAAGTATGTATTGGCAAGTCTACAGCAGCTCTACGCAACCCGTTACAGCAGCGCTTCACCACCCAGCTATTCCTTTAGGGACCTTGAACCTTCCAGTAATCATTTGCAAAGCCTTAAATCTGGCACCTAAAATAGTAGTGTGCTGTGGGGTTTTTTTAATATATTTGTTTAATCCTAACTCCTCTGCTCCACCCTGAGATTGGGCAGTCACCACTCCCTACTTGGACATAAATCTCCGAGGATCCAATTTAGTACCTGTGCACCAGGTGTTTTTTTTTTTCAAAGCACTTCGAAAAATGTTTGTGTCTGTACTTATTAAGCACTATGGAGATTTTTTTTTTTTTTTTTGTAAGTGTAACCTTTTTGGAAATTTGCCATTCTCAAACTGTAAATTGTGCACCTTTTAAAGACAGAGGTTCCATGTTGTACCCCTAGATATCAACTGCTTTTTGTGTCTTTCTGCATGCCTTTCAAAATGTAATTTTAGGTAAGATGCTGTTGTTTTGCCCTGTCACTCTCTCTACTCCAAGGTGACTGATGCTGCTGAGAAGCTGTGGAGCAACACTACCACCTCAAGTACGTTTTTCGGTCTATGTTGCAGCTTCTCAGTGGGACTGCCAGATTAACTAAATACTAATCTTAAGCTTCTTAACGCTTAGTGAGAACAGTCAAAATTTCATTACTTTTAATTGTTTTGTAACAAGCTAATATAATTATACTGTTAGCATCTGAGTTGTGAATTTCTTGACCATTTTCTTTGCAAATCCAGTTCCTAATAAGGTTTTTTCATTTCACTGAGCGCATTTCCTGTGCAACTTCTTTTAAACCACTATGTGAGTTGCAGAGATGCTAAATAAACTGAGCAGCAGCCGACTCTTTTTTTTTTTTTTCCCCCTTGCTATTTGTACAACTAGTTTTTCCAATGGTCCTTCTTGAACATGAAAAGCAATACAGTAAAATACTTGGAGGAAAGGAAGATGGTACAGAGAAGCTCCACTGAGTGACTTCAACTCAGTGTACTATAAGTTTCATAGTCTTTGTTTCAGGCTTATATTTGAAATCTCTTATTCTAATGATGACCAGCCAACTCTTGCTTTGCTTATGAGATCTGACAAGATCACCCCCCATGTGATTTCATTTGTTGTATTCATGGCAGCCCTGGGGAGTGAAATAACTAGAGCAGGAATGAAGCTGTGCTTTCCTGCACAACACAACACAGCTCTATAGCAACTTGGCCACTAGGAAAAACAGCAGAGACTTTAAATAGATAAATAGATTAAATTTTGTCTCTGTGTGAGTGTGTATGTATTTCTGTAAAATGTACAAACACCTGCAAGCATCAGCCTAACCCATTAGACCATGTAGAATGAATGGGAGATAATCACCCATCGTGGTACCAGGCAGGTGAAGCTGAACTGAAATTTGGGGAGCCGGAGTGCTTTGTAAAAGTGGAGTGCTTTTTGTTACCAAGTGTGTCTTGTTAATTTCAGTTTCAGTTTACTGGGCTTGAAACTTGGTTCTGATGTTGCAAAGTTTGCACCTAGCCATAGAAAAGTTTCTGTGCATTGTTTACCTTGACCAGAGTGTAAAAAACACCTTAGGGGGCTAATCTTCCTTTCTTATCTGCAAATGTGAGAGAATGCATGTGAAGGAGAAAAGCCACAGCCTAAAGAGCTGCCAGTTGGCTCTGCAAAGTTGTTTTTAGAATTAACACACAAATACTTAGAATAGAAGCATTAGGGGAACCTCTTTTCTGTTAGGATAGTGTACTGAATGCTTAAGTTTGAAATCCAAAACACTAATTTGAGAGTTCAATTATAGGAATTATTTTTGTTTGTTTGGGTTTGGTTTTGGTTTGTGTGTTTTTGGTTTTTTGTTGTGTTTTTTCATGTGTGTGTGTGAGCTTGATTTGAGAAGGTGATACCACTGTTATGTTGAAATCTACCTAAGTTTTATAGGTCATCTTGGCATTTGGTACATCATGTATTAAACACAGCAAAATTGAACAACGCAGAAAAATCAAATCTCTAATAGAGATTACTAACTTTCTGGAACAAAAGTCGCATAAACACTTTGAAGACAAACCACGAGAAACATTTTTTGGGGGAAGACTTGACATGAAATGAGAAGTGGTTACATATTCTCTTATTTGTTTGTACTGTTTTAAAGAAAGTACTTTTATAGATTTTTGAGTGAAAAAGAAACCTGAAAAGTTAGCAAACAACAGGAAAGATCATTCTGATCTGAGATGAATGGTGAGAAATTTCAGCATCTAGATAACCTTTACTCTTACATTCCCTTCTAATTATTTCAGTAATGTTGTCTAAGAATGAATATAAAAAAAAATTGTTGTTACCTCTTGTATTTTGCTTCCAGAAAAAATGAAAATACTATTTCAGTGGTTTAATGAAATTGTTACTGTAGAGGTGTGATCAAACTCATAAAAGAGTAGCAAGTATTGCCTGCCTTTTGAATTTGATGTGAGATTTTCACAAAGAAGCAATGGCTTGTTTTTCTTAAAGTCAACAGGTAAGATTACTAAAACAGAGAGAGGTACTGAGAAAAAAGTTTTCTCTGTTTCAATAAGTGGTCCTCCCAATGAAATGAAGAGGTGACAATGATTTTTTTTTTTTTTTTCATACTTAGATTTTTAAGCATCGTGTTGAAAATTAAACAAATGAAGTATAAGATTTGGTTTCCTGAGGAATACTTGCAGCGGTTGTGCTGTGCTGACCAAAACTACATTCTCAAGTAGTCATAAGAAAACATCCAGCTTGTCTTAAAGCTGTAACGGGGTGTAAGCAAACACAGGACTGGGGACAAGCCCCAGGACTGCCAGAGTGCAAAGACAAAGCCACCTGCAGCAGTGGAGCAGAAAGCTTTATGGACATGAGGAGCAGCTCCTCTGGCACAGGAGTGCATAAATGGTAAGAAGGAGAGCAAAATCCAGTCATGAAGCTGCTTGTCCCTGATGTCCCCAGCAGTCTGTCAGGGAGATGAAGCAGGGGCTGGTCTGTGAGTTCCCCTTCTTCTCTTCTGGAGGAACGTGATCTCGATACCTTGAACTTGGGCAGGATGTAAGGATGACTGGAGCATGACTGCTTGGATTTGGGGGATGCAGTCTGGAAGCGAGCTGGCTGTATGCTATGTGTTCTACTGCGAGCAGCCCCCATCCACGCCACAGACAGTATGCTGTCCTGGGACTGATCTTTATAAATAAAGATAAGAATTGCTTATCTTTAGGATTTGCTTTCCATGGAGCTAAAGTGGTCCCTCGTACCGCTGGGGGAGCAGCTGGGGTGTACCATGCATCGGTTAGCTAGTGTGGGACAAATTGTACCCCTCTTTCAGTAGAAGAAATGTGTGATGCTGCTGATAACAGCCAGGATTATCTTTCTCTGCACCAGTAGGGTTTTTACCGTCTGCATATGGAGATGGGGGTGGTGTCATACAGGCTTTGTGAGGAGATCCTTTTTTTCCCTTCTTGGCCATAACGGATCTGGTAGGTAAACACAGCTTTTGTGATTGCAAGGAGACCTCGGTAAAAGGCCTAGTAGAAGATAAATGCTCAGAAGAAGGTGCAAGGCCCAGTCAGACTTCACTCACCATCAAATCCCAGTACTCCCATAGGGCTTAAATCCAGTCTAATGGCTGATGTCAGTAACAAGATACGTTGGGAAAAAATCTTATATTAAGAATTATCTTTCTGTTCTGTGGCTATTGCATCTGCAGGGAGAGTTAGGGAAATTGCAGGATTCCCATTAGAAAACATTTTGTAAAGGTAGGCTCCGTGGGGCCATCCTAGCAAGACTTACATTTCTCCGACGACTCCCTTTTTTTTTCTGTTTCTGCATTTCTAGGGATGAAGAGGAACTGCATAGTCTGACAGAAAACATTGTAGAGATTAACGTGTTTCCAAGTGCATCTCTCCATCTGTTGTAGTTTCTTGATTGATGCAATTACAGGCTTACCTACCTCTAGTTGTCCCTTACACTGTTTTCAAGGACACATTGTTTTAGGTCTTGGGCCTCTGTCATTTCCTTTGGGGTGGAAGACAGCTGAGTCCATGGGTTTTAGGTTGCAGTCTCTTTACCTTTTACTGTGATCATCACAGCAAGGCTTGAGCTCTCTTGGAGACAGAGAGCAATGAGGAGCCATTGAGTAGCCATCTTCTAAAAAGCAAGGACATTATTTGGGTCAGAAGCACTGCGAAGGGAACATTACAAAATATTAAACATATTTTAACTACGCTGATCTTGCTGGGGTTTTCTTGAGTTTCACATTGGACTTGACAGATCTTTATCTCAGGTTTGGTTGTTCAGTTATTATTCCCACACATGCATCTTTTTTCCCACCTATGATTGTTGTTTTGTAGTTTAAGGACATCTTCAAAGCTAGTCAGTGCTGCCTTCCTCCAGGGACCAGTCTTCAAAGGACTGTATAGCTGCATAAGTTGTATTCATCACCCTGAAGGGTGCTAAAGGCCTTTTTAGTGACTCTGAATTCCACGTGGAATTGGCTTGTTGACCAAGCAGTAGAAGGATTACATCACCCCTGCAGGTCTGTGAATATGCCTGTGTGCTCTGCATACCTACCTGTTCTATTAGCACTTAATTTGCCTCGGAGGAGGAGATCAGAAGATGTTGTTAGTGGATATTGAAGTTCATTGCCACCCCAGGATTCTCACGTTGCCATGTTGCCATGTTCTTTCCTACAGTACACACACACACACACACACCCCCACCCATTTAGTGCATTTCTTGTCTCTGCCGAGGGTTGTCGTCTCCTTATCTGCTGGTTTATCCTTGTGCCCCTGTACTCGCTGGATCTGAGAAGTCCCAGACACTACCAAAACATCAGTGTGTTATCAACATATTCCTCATACTGAAAGACTAAACACAGCACTGTACCAGCCGCTAGGAAAATTACTAAGAAAATTAACTGTATTGTGACCTAAAGGCTTCAGCAAATCTAGCCACTCATGCTAAGTAAAGCTAAGCAAACAGCATGGATCACACCATATTATAACCCTAAGTAATTTATTCTAATGGAAACTTACTGAAGCTAAACTACTAATACCTCTCAATAGTAACGACTGTATCTGCTCTTCAGACTCCCACCTAGCACTTCCATCCGTGTCCGTCTTATGCTGTCTTGGCACAAGGATCTTAAATGCTGCATAATGTTGTGTGTCATCCTGTGGTTATTCCTCAGTGTCTCTACTTTCCTCAGGTTTTCTTTTGACTGAATATACATGGGTATTGTCTCCTGTTTGCTCTGTTTTCCGTTTTCCTCACGCATCTTAGGAGAGCAATGATTAGTCTCTCTTAATTTATGGACTTTAGACTTCTTTTCTCTTTCATTCAAATTATGTAGTTGTTCCTTTGTCAACTTTCCTGTGAACTTCATGTGGGCAAGAACTCGGGTTTTGTTCTGTTTGTGCTTTTGTGTTAAGTGAGATGGCACATAGAAGGCATAATTTAGGTCTGAAAAGGACATTTTATTATTTAAGATGGGCATTTTTCACATGTACAAAGAGGGGCCTTGACTGTGTTTTATATTTTCTAATTGATTTAAAATCGATGAGTAATTTTGAGCTGCATGAATTAATTTTATACTGTGAGCGTTTGCTTTTGTATTTTATTTTCCCTTCGTGCAATATCTCTTTCCTGAATGAATCCAGTCTGCCGGGAACAAGGAGTTAAGAGACCATGCAGCGTTCTTCCTGATATCTGGTTGGTTTGTTGTTTGGTTTTGTTTTTTTGGTTTTTTTTTTTTTTTTTACGTGGTCTTAGTCGCAGTTGGTTCTTGTTCTCCAACAGAACATGCTTTCAAAGATGGGCCACACAAGGAATATGGGTCGCACCACTGATATTTCAGTTTGATGTTCCACCAGTTGGCTTAGGTCACATTAGATCTCCTAGTGTTGTTCAGAAAGTATGTCTTCTGTAAGGAAAATTCAGAGTTTAATCAAAAACGTGCCACAAGTTTAAGCACTGTTACAAAGCTGTGGTGGATTACTCACTCACTGAGTCGGAGAAAAATCCAAGGGAAGGGAGGTGCAAACAGTGGACTTAGAAACTTAGGAAAGTGTTGTTCCGTGTGTCTTGCCATTAAGGAACTTTTGCTCCATTTTGCTATGCTGTAAATACTTGCTTTAAATTAAATGCCCTTCTCACGTGAGAAGAATAACATTTATAGTAAAAGCAAGTCAGTGTGGTGCCAGGAGGAGTCACAGAGTGCCTTAAACATACTAAAACTAATGACTGATTTTAATACTAAAGATAAGTAAAATGTCAGCTATTCTGAAAGTGAAGATTGACGCTCAGTTAACATACAGTACTATTTCCAAAGTCTGTGTTTAAAACCTAGAGTGGCAAAATGCACAGTTTTCCTAAAACTTCCATTCCCTGTTGAGCAAGCAAAGGATCCTAGGCAGCCTTGGCTGAGATGGTCTCGTTAAAAAGAGTACTTCTGAGGCTTTCCAACCTGTATGTGATCGGAGAAGGAGGAGAGTTGTCGTGCTGGCTTTTCGTCATCCAGCGTTATCTGCATTGGAGCACTCTGCCACCGAGCTGCTGGCTCTGGAGATTATTTGTGTCAACGGCAGCTTACCCAGAGAAGCAGGAAAGACTTCTCGAACAGTGTGGAGGAAAACAAAAGCTGGTCATAGTCCAGTGTTGGGGCAGTGAAGATGTATGTGAGTTTAATAAATAACATATGGGTACCAACCTGGCATCTTAGCTGCCTACCTGAAGTAGCACGTGTAGATCACAGGGCTGGGGAGTGGCATTTTCAGAAGAATTTAGCATATGGACAAGCTGCTGCCAGGAATTTGGTATTAAAATTTGCCTTTGGTTTGTTGGTGATGGGGTACCAGGGCAGCCCACCTGGGTAGCACCTCCTGTGCTCACAAAACAGGGTAGTTACCTGCCCAAGGTGAAAAACTAGATCTATCCAATAGTCACATGACACAGGGATAAAATGCTACTTCTATTGTACCTAAATATGATTCCAGTTTTGCTTACAGTGGCATTGTAACCAGTTGACATAAATATTTGGGAAATCCACTGCATATTACTGAATTCTGAGATAAATGATAGGCTGTGGTATTTGGTTGTATTTTTATATGACAAAATGTGTATCATTATTAAGTTCTTTATAAGTAGGGTTTTACTTCTTAATGCAACAGTTAAAATACTGCAGACTCTTTTGTTGTGGAACCAAAGGCCAATCTAGTCGTACTTTATAGTAAGGGTACATTTATAAATTGTTTATAGGGGCCTAATAAATAATTAATGTCTGTTATTAAATAGGTTACAGACATGAAGAGTGTGTATTATATATGGCAGTAAGCACGCCGGTAGAAGGTGTTAAAGACAGTGTTTTGTCTAACTACTGTGCTAAAATCCATAACAAATGAGCCTTTGTTAAAATGTATATTAAACATTTAATTTACTTAATACAAATTTATAAATACTTTATATTTAATACTAAACATAATCCTAGGACTTGACTCCAGCCCTCTAGTAAAACCCTGCTGAAGAGGGAATGAAGCAGGGTTGGCTTTTTGAGGTGACAGTGAAATCCAGAGCTGTGAATGCCTGCTGGTATGCTGACAAGCTGTCTTCTTGTAACGTACTAATAAAAGGAAATTCTAAAAACTAATTAATATGTTTTCTAAATGGATATAAGACCAAGCTGAGCACCTGTAGTTTGGAAGATAAAGTAGGGAATAACTTGAGTATAAGATTCAGAGTCAAATCTCATTTTGAGTCAGGTTGAGAGTAAAAAATGGTATTCCTAACGAAAATTAATTTCTGTATTTAAACAGGCAGTTATGTTTTGTTTATTTTTGTTTTTAATGCACCCAGCTGCTGCTACAAATGCAGATCTTGCTTTTAATGCAGATTTGTGTATGTGTGTGTTCTTTCATGTGAGATCCGTTTCTAATTTTTCCTTTTCTTTCAAGGAAGGAAACTTTTGCAGATACATTTCACATCATACTAAACTAATATGACAGAGATATCGTGAAGCTTTTTCTTCTGGTCTTGGGAGAGGTGGCTCTTTGTGGTGGCCTGTCCCAGTTCTTTTTGTCTTTGATGGTAACTGATTGTTTTCATTCACTTCAGGTATAGTCCATCTTTTTCTCTGTTTTAATGTGTTTCTGCTAAGTGTGAGACACGTCTGAAGGATATCCAGCACTTAGCCTTTTGGGAGACTCTTTTCCAATGTGTGTTTGGGATGAGGTTTCCAGCAACTGTTTGGTGTAAAGAGGGTATTTGAGCCTCTTTTCTGATGTAGTCCCACAGTTGTCTCCTCTCTTCTTAAGGTAACTTGTCTTGTTGTTGGAACAGCTCTGTAGAGAAACATCATGTACAATGGAAGGGATGTATGAAGGTAGGTCTCAACTCTGATTGGTTGTCTGTGGTGTGGAGAAGCAGGATACTGAACAAGCTGTATGTGATGAAGATAAGAGGGAAGATGGTGCAAATGCAGTCTTTGGCAACAGTTTATAAAATGATAGCAATGTTGGTTAGAGGGAGTCCCTGGAGGTCACGTAGTCCAGAAGTTTTCCTTGAAGTGCGGCCATCATGAATGCTAGATCAGGTCAGCCATGGCTTCATGTAGCTGGTGTTGAAAACCTGCAATGATGGAGGTTCCCCAGCCTCTGCAGATATACCTTTTCCAGTGCTTTCTGTTTTACCTAAGTGTATGTTATGCCACTGGAAGAAAACTGAGGTGTCATACAGCTAACTCACTCCAGAGTTACACCGTGCAGAGATTTTCAGAGTGGACATCTTTTGTGTCAGTCATCTGTGTTCAATCTGAAGTATTTGTGGTTTATATAGGACACAAGATAACAAACTGAAAACATGGTGGACTATTTATGTATGTTGTGTGAGAGATCACTTTGTGTGGGGGTTGGTTTCTTCAGTATGTTGCTGAATCTTACTGAAATTTAAGGCTGGAAAAGTGGCAGTTTTGTTATGAGCCACACTCTCATGTGACCTGTAGTAACTTCTCATTCAAACAATAAAGATTTTTACAGTCTGTTTTGCAACCATGATTCGACTGTCATTCTTAAACCCTTTTTGGTGAGAACTGAATTTTTTTTTTTTTTTTCCCAAGGGAACAGTTATATAGAAACAGGAGGGTTCAGTAATGAATCACAAGTGTTTTTCTTTTATCTTTAATGCTATTCATTGCAAGTTTAATACAATTTTCTTCACTCATAGTTTTTGCAGTTCAGAAACTTGAATTAACATTTATTTGGAAAAAGCACGTACATGCTGAAAGAGAGTATAGTTCGAAGCATAATCTTAATTTGTCATTTAAAAATGTGTAACAAAACTATAGCTTCCTAATAATTTGATCATTATGCATTGTTAAACTGAAGTGGTTGTGCCTGAAAAATTCTGATGTGTTTAGACTTTCTGTGTATAAAACATGAAACAGGGAAGCATAAATTCATTTATTTATGTAAGCTAGTAACAAGAAGTATGTAGTTTGGTAGAAAGAGTAAAAGAATCTCGCTAGCTTTCTTTTAATCAACTGGTACTTGAAGCAATTTGTACAGTATCTTTGGAGGAGTCTTAAAGCTTCCCCGGCCCCCAGCCTTTCCCACCCCTGGTAGTACTAACATTTAATCACAACTTAGTAGAGATAATGCTGGTAGACTGAAGAAGACACAGTCATAAACAAAGTAAGTGTCCTTTCCCTTGCTTCTGCAGGTAGGAGTCTTGTTTAAGATCAGGTTCATCATGGCACATCTCTTGCTGTCTGCTATTTGTAACTCTCATATGCTGCGCAGACTACTGCTTCTTACATTGGAATCGGCTGTTAGAAGTTTCCAGAGTAACTTAACACTAATGTCTTTTTTCCCGGTAACAAACAGAGAAGATGAAGAAAGGATGATGAAGGTAATAAATGAAGCATGGAATAGGAGCATGACTGTTGCAGTGTGTGAGTGTGTAGCTTTGTGGCTTGAGATCAGATCTATTTAATACTATATAAATAACTCAAGTAAATTTCAAATAGTGTATAACCACATTTAACTGAGAAATTAAAAACGTGAAAGTTTTTTAAGTCCTTTTAATCAGCTTTTCTGTGTTCTCAAGCAGTTTGATCAGAATGGTTTAAAAAGTCACTGAGAAGAAATTAAAAATGCTGCTTAGGCAGTAGTTTGAACCTGAGCAATAGGCAAAGTAGTGTCTGTATTTAGTAAAACACTTTTGAGTACATTTTGAAGGTCTCTTCCCCACCCCCACCACCCCCCATTATTATAGAGGGTGTTTAGGTAAAATACCTTATCACTGGTCATATTTTGGAAGATATTTTCCGAAATTCTCCTTGGCCAAACTACCTCGATGCCTAAAGTTCCTGCATAGAGCTCACCACTATTTTTAATTTGTAAACCTTTGTGTCCATTAAGACGTCTTCACTGTCTTTTTCCTTTTGGTCACAAGCTGACAGTTTTAAGTACTTCTTTGCTATGCTTGGTGTGCCACTGATGGCAATCCCCCAGGGTATCAGTGATTTGAATCGTGCTCCCATAGCTGGGGTCAAGTGTGGACTCATTCAGCTATATTAATAGGTGTGCAGTGCTAGGCGCATCAGCTAATTGAAGCATAAGCCTTGATGCTAAGTTCTGGAAGCTTAAATTGCTTGGCTGCAAAGAACCCGTCTGGATTTGGTTTTTTCCCTCCTTTTTTTTTCACCCGCACTGACCCCCCTCACCCCTCACCTTCTTTTTTGTTTCCCTTCCAGTGTCAACTCCTGACAACTTAAAACCTGTCCATGGCCTATCTCCCATTTGACTGTTTACTGTTCTGCTGCAGCAATTGCATCTTGGCAATATGACATTGAGTAACATTCTGTATTTCCTGACTTGCCTAACTATGAAGTTAACTTAAAAACCAAATCCAGTATGAATTATAGTATTCTAGTAATGTCTTCTCACAAAACTAAGAAAATAGAATTTTCTGTTTTCCAGTATAAGCCAGGTGTAAGATAACCTTTTCTGAAATGTACAGAAACGTATTTGTAATTGGTAAGAGCAAAACAGTCAGCCTGAATAGTGAATTGTGTCCTGCACATGGTAGAAGTGCAGTCTCTTTGATGCTTATGTCCTTTAAATTTTGGTTTATAGAAATAGAAGTGCTCAGCCAGAGGTTGTATGAGAAGTGGCTTGCTTATTTTCCCTGTTTTAGTTATGAGGAAATACAATACCATATCAATTTTTTCACTAAACATCATCCATCAGTATGGAATCAAATTCTTTTCATCCCCTTTGTCCAGTATCTGGTTTCTTCCTTTCAAAGCGAGTAGAAGCCATTTGGAGAGTTACCATTAAAATTTTCTAGATTGCTAGTCACATGTTTGGTAGTATAGCTTCACAACTGCAAGATTTTATTGCTGCTGGGTTTTCTTGTTTAGTTTTTTTTTGGGGGGGGGGTGTTGTTTTTTGTTTGTTTGTTTTGTTTAGTTCTGGATTTTTGTGGAGCAACTCTTTGTTAGCCAGATTTTCAAGTATCTTCCTTCCGTTGATGAAACTCTTTCTGTTTGGAAAGTATTCTCACTATAAGAAATTGTGGGAGGATATTGAAACCAGTATTTTTTTATGACCTGCATTTCAAAAGAAAATACTTCCGGTAACTTCCAGTTTGGCGTCTAAGCAAATTATCTGTAAAGTTGTAAAATACATATATTTGGGCAGTAGACTATCCCCTGGGCAGTGTGAGAGAGGACTTGAAGCTCGGCAAACTTGCCATGCATGAAAAGTAGCTTGCGGCTGGGTGCTTGAGCTTATCTGGAGTTGTAGCTGAGTGGAAATGTTGAGTAAGCTGGGAGTCTTGGCTAATCCTTCTTGGCCATGATCCAGTTTGGGGAGCAGCAACAGAATACCTCCAGCTGTCTACTCAGCCTGTCTCCATCAGCCACGGGCAGAAATAGCAGGCAAATGCTTAAATCCTTGTAGCAGGTTAGCCAGATGTGTGAGAATTCAGCAGACAGGTGTGATAGGGCTGGCAGACATATGGCAGTTGGTAGGTCTGATAATATCAACTTGCGTGCAGTTGACCTGTGCATGAGAATTGCAGTGATTTGAGGAGGAATACTGTGCATGAAGTTTTGCAGGATCAGTTTGTGTGTGCTGAGAATTTCTGTACATACACGTAACACTTACACCTGTGCATATAAAGACTATCTTTTGGATGGGGTAGTTGCTGCTGTTCTGTTTTTCTTTTTTAGAGAAATGCCTTGAGTTCTTCCAGCTCAGTCCCTTGTGCAGAACTTCTCGCCCAACATGAGTAGCAATGTCGAAGCCAGTAGGTGATTATTTTTCTTAGGCACCAGCATGGTAGCTGCCTGTTTTGGAAGGGAAGCTTTATGGTTCAGGCAGATGCTTAGTTGTCGTCTACTGGACCCCAAAGTTTAGGAATGTGAAACTAACAGCACACCCTTGAAAACTTCTTTTCCTGGTGGCCTCAGCTGTCTGATGTAGCCTGAGCCTGTGCCATTCAGTGCACTGTTACGCAGGAAAGCATCGTTCATGACCTCTGCGGAGAAACTGTCTTGCAAGGAATGAAGGAACTGCATAAGAGTTAATGTCAGAGTTGACATTGTGTCATCTGCAGCTCTGGAATCGCAAAGCATTCAAAGGCAATTACCCAGCCCCCCAGATAAATACAGGAAAGACATTCTGTACTGAGGGAGGAGGTGTATAGGTGTTAGAAAAAGCTTATTTTTTTCCCCTCATACCTGCATTGTCAGGGCGTTCAGGAGCACAGGCTCCAGCTTTTGCAGAGCTGTGTCACTGGAGAAGTTATGAATGTACTGCCAACTCCATGCTGAGATCCAAATGGACACCTCCTGGTACCTGCAGGCTGGTCACAGCCTCTGCCGATGCTGCACTAAAAGGAGCCTCAGCTGCCAGGCATCGGCACCGTAACGTGCAGCCAGGGCTGGCACTGGGTGCCTTGCTTGACGGAGGCCGTGATGATGGATGCTGAGGTCAGGGTCTGCTTTCTGCATTCGTAGCAGCACCAGTTCTTCTAAGAAGGGATTTGGATTTTGCTGAAGTAGAATTAGCGTGTTCTTTTCTCAAGAAATGGAGCCAATGTCACATTCGTGGCTGGTCTGGTCCAAAAATGTGAAACTTTGTGGTGGTAAGGATTATTTCTGCGTGGTGTGTAAATCTCTGGGCCCTTTCTTTTTTTCTTTTCAAAACACATGCGCTAGACTTCCTTAAGTTCTTCCAAGTTCAGAAGGTATTTTGTCTTACTTCTTAGCACTCTTGAGGCAACATGCTCCAGCCCTCTCGCCTTTATTACAGCTGTATTACTAAGCTGTTCTTTAATCTGTTGTTTCCTCCTGCTGTGTGTATTTAAGTAGTAATGCTTTTTTCTGCTGCTTTGTGGGGATATTAAAACAAAGCATGCGCTGAGACTTCAGACTTCCCTACCTTCTCTTTGCTTCGCACACTCCTTGCATTGAATAGTGGAACTGCAGTTCTTTGCTGGTATAGGCTTTGCTCTTGGTGCCTTATTAACGTCTTTGCTCATTGAAACTTATTTAGCACTTCGGCCTCAATGCATTTGTCACCTACATGGTTGTCTTGTTCCTTAATACTGTTATGTGGCTTTGTCTTCTTTTTTTGTTGTTGTACCTTTCTCTTGGAACAGTGAGGAATTTTTGGTGCATCCAGAGTAGCCTCTTATTATCTCCTATCTGTCTTCCATTGATATTTGCCATTGAGTTTTTTTTTAATATAACCTGAATTGCCTATTGTTTGTCTTGCACTCTTTTCCTTCAGGTTGTCTGTTTTTTTGAAGAAACTCTTTCCACCAATTCCCTGAATTTGTTTGACTTCTGAAGTCTGTTAGGTTTACTCTTTCAGAACTTCCTCTCTCCAGAAGAAAGCACTATCATTTTATAGCCAGTCATACAAATTATTTTCATCATCACTTTTGCGACAGATACTCAGGGAAATTCATCCTCAATTTTCTCATCCCATATGATTCCCGTAAGATTTATGAGGTGACTTGTTATTGCTTGTCTCTTCATCCTTGTTTTTCCCATTCCCTCTTGAGACTAATTCTCCGTTTCATGGTTGATTTGTGGCTCCTGGAAGTCTACTGTTTTATTCTTTTGTAATAATGTTCATTATTTTAGCTTGCCATTGAGATAATCTGCCAGCCAGGAGTATTAGTGATAGCCTTTGACTATTTGGTTCCCCAGGAAACTTGCAATGAAATTCAGAAAACATTTTGCTAGTAAGTCTGAGATGCATTTCATGTAAACTGGCCACTAAACTGACAAGTCTGCTCTGCAAAACCTTGAGCCTTTTGCAGGAGGAGAATCAGTTTGTGCGAGAAACCACCACAGCTGTGTGCTGCTCTCTGAACCCAAATCCTTCATCTCTTTCTTATTTGTGGGTTGCTGAACAGGTGCACCAAAAGGCTGGGCAGGACCAGCTCCATGGCTTTCCAAGTAGATGACTGGATTTATGTCTGTTACCAGTTGGCTGCGCTATCAGCCTGTAGGTACACCAACGTGTACGCCAAAATACTGCTACCATACCATGCCAGTTTGTGAAACTTGGAAAGGGAGCTCTACAGACCATCCGACCAACCTCCGAGTATGCAGTTTGTTCTTAACAGAGTTTATAAAACATAACCAGAGCAGGCAGTGAGTGGGAAGGAACTAATACAATCTTTGACTAATTATCTGCAACTCAGTTTAACCATGATATACTGTAAAAGAAGAAAAAAAACCCATCTACTTGCCAACATTAATTGTGACTCTTACAAAGGAGATTAGCAGTGTGATCCTCCATCCTGTCTGTGCTACCAGCCAGGGTCCTCCTCTTCCTCTTTTCCCCCCCACGTTGCGACAAGTGACATACTGATCTGCTGTCTTATCCTACAGCTTTGAAGAGAAGACTTCAGGTTTCAGCAGCAGTGGTCCCTGGTAATCTTCAATGTTGTGGACCCACCCACCATATTTAATAAGATATTAAACCTATACTTCCTGAGCAGAGCTGGGAAAGCTACTGGTAAAAACATGGGTCCTTCTAGGAGCCAGATAGTCAGAAATGCTCTTTTCTTCATAGGAATGAAAATCAAGTTTACGTGATGCTTGCTTTGTGGGGCTGATGGGCATTGCGTGCCCAGTCAGTGCTGATCGGATCCGTGTCTAACTCATCCTTGGGGGGCTGGCTGTATACATTTATGGTTCGTCTTTCTTCTCAACCTTCTGGTGCTGCTCTAGACAGGGAGAAGTGATTTCTGCTCCAGGCTAGGCAGTTGCTTTAGGAACAGCTGTAATAACATAATATTACTCCACTGCTTGGAGCTATTACTACAACAGAGCCATGGTAACCCCTCGCTGGCATCTGTGCAATGTAAGCCGTGGTGGCTCCAGTTGCTGATGAAGCTGACCAAAGGTGACCTGGCTGGCTTTGCGCTGCAGCAGGCTGGCAGCACCTCCAGTACTCAGCAGTGCATCTCATGGTGCGGGGGAGGGACTCTCCCATTTAAAAGACCACCATGAGGTGTTGAAGGTGGTAGCCTCTTGAGCTGTTGTAGCTTGAGAAGCTGTCATCTGCCTGTGCCATAGGCAAGCAGTGCCAAAGCACTGGTCATATAGCAGCAATGTTCTCAACAGCCTGTGCGTCCTACCAACATGTTGGCTAGAAGCCAGTCACTGTTTTTATATTGGTGTATAAAAACAAATGTACTTTTTCTTCATACATGATTTTAAAACATTTCGGTTACTGACAGATTTTGCAAATTAACTTTTCCTTTGAGTACAGTGGGTGACAAGTGTCAAGTGGGGAGCAGTGAAACCAGTGCGTTTGCGGTGTCATGGGTCAGTGTCAGCCAGGTTTCTGCTGATATGGGATTTTAAACAACCTTCTGTCGTATGTAACCAGTGTTTTAAGTCTACAAAGAAGTGTCATATACTGGGTGCTCAGCTAGGTACCACCTGCTGGTAATCCCATGCCACATGTAGAGCTTGAAAGTTTGCATTTTGCTGAGAACTGTGTCTGTGCTTTGCTCTCTCCCAGTGACTCTCCTTACAATAGCTCCACGCTGCAAGCTCTGCTTACTGCCAGGGCAGGATGCATTGCATTAAACTCATTAACTATAGCAAATTATATACCAGGGAAAAATAGCATGTAAAAACATGTAACTATCCCATTGAAAGCAGCAGGGAAGGCCAATGTTAGCACCTTTATTATCTGGAAGAGATCTAACCTCATGTATTTTTATAAAAATCTCAGCTCACACTTTAAAATGTGTTGTGTCATTTAACGTATTTTTTTAGCTGCTCTTTAACATATTGTATAGTTATGGTAAGTTGAATAGTTTATATGGTTTAAGCCCAAGAGACTACTTAGAGGTTACCTTAAAAATACATACATTCTCATAAAATGCCAAGTCCGAGATTCTAGCCAGGAGAAGGAATTGAAGGTGTGGGCAGAGCTGTGTTGTCAGCACAGGGGTGCCAAAATGAGCGCTGCTGCTTCTTGCTGCTCCTGTGTGGCTGCTCTGGCCCTTGGCCGGCTGATTCAGCTCACTCAGCAAGCAGAAAACTGTTGACTTTTTCTTGGTTGGGTTACTTAACTGGGAAAGGGGGAAGAAACCAGAGAATAGTGAGAAGGGGATGGTTTTGGTCCTCGGTGTCAGTGGGTGATTGGGTGAACTCAGCCTGCTTTTCTGTTTGCATGGGAAGGAATTGAGCTATTTCAGTGCAAATAGCTTGCCCTCCATGAGGAGAAGCAAAAAGGGCAAAGGCTACATGAGCAGCAGACTGGCTTTGCATTGGACAGCCCTGAGAAACACATGATAAAAGCGTTTTGCTGCCTATGGTCTCTGCAAGTCAGCAGAACATCCAAAGGGCTTGTCTTGCTTCCGCTACTACAGCAAACTCATCCCTGATGACACAAGATTTCCATCAGCATAAGTTGACTAGTCTAGAGTCAGCCTCCGCTTCCTGGCCTCTGGGTACAGGGGAGAAGGAGGGGGACACAGTCTTTCAACCCACATGGAGAGCAAAGAACTGTCTGTAATGTGACTTCAGGAACGGTATATCTAAATGATTTAGCTTTCTAGGGTAGTGACATTAGGCTGGGGGAGGCAAGAAGGTGGGAGAGGAGGCTACAGAAGCACACAATCTGTGAAGCAGAGGTAAGTAGCACCTGAGCAACCTGGAGACACAGAGCACTGGGAAGGTGAATAAACACTGAAAATACGAAGTCAATTAATTTCAGGACATTTCACTCTTCATCTGCATCTGTCATTTGCAAATGAAAGTAAGGTAGTCTTATTTCTGAGGATTGCCACTGTGGATGCATTTGAGATGCTAAATGGTTTTCACGTAGGAATATTGTGGGAATGATGCTGTAGCTCTGGTGACCCAAGAGAACTAGGTTTGCAGGAAGGTGTGTTACTTTGCTACACCAGCTGGAAGGAACCACAAAAACTTTCAGATGCGTAAGCCTTACTTCTTTCCTAACCATGGACTAAGAAGCCTGCGAAATTCTACTGGAAAACTTTCTGAAGAATATAGGTACAAAAAGGATAAAGGTTTTGATTGGAATCCTTAGAGGTCATCAAGAAAGTCTACCTTTTCATGCTGTACTGGAATTTGGAAATCAGTGGAAATTACCCCATTCAGGATGGAGTCTACACAAGAGTGTTTTAATTTTGCAATACTTGGGATCTGTAGTAATTTCTACAAGCTGAGACCTGAGACAAAAATGAATATGAAACTCAGCCAGAGTCAGCTGAAAGTAATGTGGGGAACACTGCGCAGTGTGACATCTTAGCACAAACCAAGACATCTTTAGCAAATGAGAATATGTAAAACCATGCAATTAAATGCTCATGGGAGAAACTGCAGACACCACCACAGCGTATATCTCTGATCTTTTTCAAAAGATCAATGGATACCAGATACCTATTCAGTGCTTAGTTATATACTGGCGCATGAGTTAATGTGTTGCTGGAAATAGTTATGCTAGTGCTTGAAGTCTACAGGAGATTAAGCAGTAGAAGCAAGAGAAATTAAGACACAAAAAGAATTTGTGAGTTGCAAGTGTACAGGTAAACTGAAGAAAACATGCCTTTATTTCTGGTAGCGGTAGAGTAAAAGGACATTTACTAGGTTACTGTTCTTTTTAACACTTGAAGCAGTATATATAGTCAAGGGAAGGGTGACCAGAATCAACAAGGCATATTTTCAGGACATCTTGAAAACAAGGAAAATGTTTTCTGCTATCTACGAGGAAGAAGTAAATGGATATGAATAATGTCAAATACATAGCTTATGCTGGCCTGTGTTTGCAGGGCTGTGATTGGACCTCTTGGAGAAGGTAGTGCTTGTAGCCAAACACCAAGTGTCTCCTTTGGGACACACTGTTTCGTCAGACCACTGTTTGAGTTTTGTTTAATACACAGGTCTTTCTAAGAAAACTGATCACATTGTTGATAGGATACAGAGCACTTACATTAACATAGGTCGTATTTTGAGCTGGGAAAAAAAACGGTAAACTGGCATGATCAGAGGCACTTGAAAAGAGCAATCTGCTGGCCTCAAGCTAAATAAACCAAAATGTAAATTACGTGTGGGTGAAACAGCATGCCCAGGAGAGCTGATGTGCTAGGGGTGTGTGTGCAAATAAATCACTGTAACGTCAAGGCTGTTGTTAACGTACCTGCCTAAGCAAAGGAAAAAGCACAACTAAATTCTTTGGTATAACTCGAGTTTGATGCTGCATCGAAATTGATCTTCCCACCATTCAGGGAAGCTAAGTAGAGGCGTGTATTGGTGACTGCAGGGTTCGGCTTTGTGCAGCAAAGAACTTATGCACCCAGCAAGGCTCGTCTAGTCTCTTGTCCCAGTCCTCTCTTACCGGGGTTAACTGACAGCAGGCTGATCACCTAGATCTCAGGTGAGATGTATTGGAAAAGGTTACATGTATATACATATATATACACACACACANGGAAAATGACTCTTGGTATGATCAAGCAGGGTGGTTTGGCATACCTGTCTGTTAAAAATACAGAACTTTCTAAAAAAATTGTTTGCTCTTGTTAGTTGAAACTTACCAAAGTCAGCTTGCTATCAAGAGCTTCAGAGCAGTTTTTAAAGTATTAGATTTATGGATTCAAGAAAATTTTTTTTCAAGAAACCCCAAATTAGAGATGTTTTTAGCCATCATATTGTACTTAAAATATGGATTCAGTGCTACTTTCTCTTATTTCAGAGAATGAGTTTTATATTTTGGATATTAAATGATGAGATGCCTCAGAGTCTCTGGATTTGAAATGAAGTTTAGATACCTTTTTGGAAACAAAAAAAAGCTTCTTCTCTGTATAGGTCAGAGTAGTGATGTTGGAATACTGCACATCTGCTGAAACACAGAGAGGAACATTTAAGATCTTTTCAGTGGAGCTGCTTTTAAATGTTGCACAGCTGCCTCACTCTTCCTAAAAATTATGTATGGATATTGGTTTACTAGTTTTCATTGTGTCATATGCAGAACTTTCCATACATGAATAGTTTAAAAAAAATTAAGTCTTAACAAGCCAAAAATGCTAGATCTATCATGGTGATGCTCAGATCTGGAATGTTCCCATTATAGACACTTTTTTTCCCTTTTTTTAAACTCGAGCATCATATGTTAACAGCATAATGTCTATTGCTGACAGAAGAGATGGTAGCATCTAGGGACATTTCTGTGATGTACCATCTTAGATTTTTGTGGCGTAGGTTTTGTGTTGCTTACCACAGTGGTGAGCTAACTTGTCGGTGCTGCAGAAGGCAGGTACGGCACCCGAGCTGTGCTTTGACACACTGCCAAGGCTGGGGAGCTGCAGGCTCCTGCTCCGTCACATTGATTTTATAACCTTCTGGATAATGGTTGTACACCTCTGTACCCTCAGTTAAATTACGTATATTTTTAGTTACAACATGTGGCTAATAAAACAATGAAAGCAATGGCACTTCTCAGCTGCGTGAAGCTATGTATAAGAGTTGCTTGCTTCTGGCAGGTTTACTGGGCAGCTTTCAAGAGAAAGCAGAAGCTAATTTATTGCAATTCCTTACTCTTCTAAGACCAGCTTTTGAACTTGATGGAAGAATGTGGCAATTCTCCTTTTGTTCTTTGTCTCCTTAGAAATAACAATAAACCAAACTAAGTGAAATTCAGTCTCAGATTGAGAGATAGAAACTTTCTCAGTACACAACTTCTTGTGGAAAGAAACAAAGATACTACTGTTTTACCTTTTATGGACAAATTATTTCCTGAAAGACTTTGTGATAATAACTTGAGCCTTCTGTAAGCATATGTTTGTCTGAACAACCGGTTGACTACCCTACATATAGTCAGTGGAGCTTGCCCGGGCGGTGCAGAGGGTGGTGCAGAGAGCGTGGGTGACTCAGAGCACCTCAGTTAGATACCAAAACCAGATAAGGTGAACATCTTCCTGGTGCTTTTGGGTTTTCACTGCCTTTTATGGAAAGTTAGGTGTTGTCTTAATCTTTTGACTTGGAATTGGGGGAATTTACCACCTAGTTCTCATCAATGCACATACTGCTGCAAGGCTTTGGTTGTAAGTGCTCATAAAGCTAATTGCATCTTTCCACCTTAACAGGTAAGAAGGTCATTTCCACAGCACAGTTCGCACGATTACTGTTTGTCTCCTGGTAATATTCTGACAACTGGTTGACTAGAACTGATTAAATGGTTCTTCTGTTTGGACTTCAGTAGATACTTGTAGTAGATATGAATGCCTTTTTCAATTAGAGCAGAAACTTCAGGCAAACACACCAGTGCAAAATGAGCACTGTAGCAGNTATCTGCGCTGGGGGGAGGGGGGGGGGCTCTGGCCTGTGGCATGTCTTTAACAAAAATTACTTCAGTGTTGTCACAGGTTGATTGGAAATATTTTTTCTTCACATTACTCATGGGATGTCAACAAGTATGCAAATGTGAAAATTTAACATATGTTTCCTTGCTGCTTTTACACAGTTTCTCACACCAGTTTAATGAGTAAAAGCTGTCTTTTAAAATGCCACTTCAAACCCAAGTCCTTTGGTGTAGAAGACCATCTCACTATTATTTTCTTAGTCTGCTGCTCAGGATTAAATAGTCGATTCATTTGTTAATTTTACACACTTGGACTGTAGCCATTTTTTTCTTGTTCTGGTTTCATGCTGTAGTTAAAGTTTGTATATCTGGTAATTCTCCTTGTTACACAGTGTTGCATCTTTTTTGGGTTTCTTTGGTGTCTTACTCTGAGCATCAGTTTCCATTGATCTTTTTGCTGCAGATAACACAGTAAAACGTTAGTATCTTTCTTTTGATCTCTGTGGTAAATGCATTTATTTCTGAATGAAGCTGTAACGTTGTTAACTTCTGTAAAGACTTCCTGACAGCATAATAACTAGGGATGGACCAGCAATTTAGATCTAATAAGACCCAATCAGGTTATTTAGTGTTGTGCCTTCTGCCTCACATCTGTTCGTGGAAGGTGGTCCTGGCTTTCCTGTCGCAGGAGGCAGGCAGTCCCCTTGCCAGCGTGGTCCTGCTCTTAATTTACCACAGGTGGATCAACTTGGAAGCCTAAAACCTGGAATATTTATTCTTTTCCTGAAATCTGCCGTGTTTAGCCCCCACACTTAATAAACACGGTTGTTTCAGCATTTCATTTCACTGCTCATATGTTTAGACCAAGATGTAATAGTGCATGTCAAAGAGCTGGAGATGTTATGGTTTTAGTTATGCTTAATAAGCACATTCTCTGTGTTAAAGTTTTATGGTTGTCTTTTTTGTAGTTTTGAAATATCTTGGGTTTTTTTGGAGCAGCGAAGATGGGCACAGGGTTGACTTGTGCTGGAGCACAGCTGCATGTGCAGTCTTTTGCAGGTAGACTCCAAGAGTCCCGAGATGAGACTCACAAATTTTTCTCAATATTAAAAAATGGCACTGTCAGTTTGGGTATCATGATGCAGTATTTGCTAAAGCTTTCAACAGATGGCAGACTTAGGAAAGTGGTGTGCCTGCAGTAAAATCCTGGGTTTGTGCTGTTTTGCTGTCCTTTTGCGGGGCAGAAAGGATATGATCACGCAAATCCTTTTATCTGGACTGCAGGCTTCATGTTTTGATAAGAACAAAAAAGGGAATGTTGGAAGACAAACGAGATGCTTTAAAGCGTTAGTGGGTATTCAAGTCATCTTGGCCATTGTAGAAGTATTCCCTCTTTGCCTGTTACGTCTTTCTTAGATCTTAGATTTTTGTCTACAACCATATGTTGCTTTAAAGTTGAATGATAGTTGAGTGGGAAGAATTAAGTCAACAAGATGTAACTTTATTTTTTTTGACAGATGCATTTGTGCTTTCAAGGATGAGAGGCAGGAGAGCGTGTGATCCTTTCTCTCTCCACAGTACTTAAGAGGCATATCACTGTGTTCTCTCTGAGCTGCTTTGCAGCTGAGCACTGGATCGTATGGTGCTCCGTTAGAAGAACCAAGTGCTTTCTGCTTAGCACACTGAGCTATGAGTTTGTTGATATGGGCACAATACTGTTTTGTAAAACAGCGGAATTAAAAAGCAGATGCGACCCTTCTCAAGGTTCAAACTAAAACCAGTCACATTTGAGGAAAAAAGAACATTTTTGCTTTTTTTAGTTGGAGAGAGAGTAACGTAGTCCATGTATTGCATGTTTAAAGTATAAACAACTAATGAAAACAATTTTTATGGAATGCCTCTCCTAGATTTTAAAAATTCACACTTAATAGGTTACTCAGTAATTACTACTCTGTCAGTGCCATGATGACAGTTATCTCATCTAATACTGCATAACATTTTGAACAGTAACAGGAAAACAGATATTCTCTGCCTCTCTTTTTGTTTTTTTTTTAGTTAAACTACGTATTTCTGAATATGAATACTAAAAAGTTTCATGTAAGAATAGTGTTGTATCACGAAGTGCAGGCAAATACATTTTACTTCTTAAAAACAGTTCAGCTAGCAAATTTAAAAGATGTGCAGGCTGACTTTCTTTTCTTGGACTGAAATGCTTTATAGACAATTTCCAAGCATTATTATTAAATCATCCTTTTAAAGTGAGATTTCATTGTGAAAGACTTGAAGCATGCAGACAGACAGGAGTCTCTCTGGAGGGTCAGCTAAGGAATAGGAATCGTTGCTTCTTTGCTTTTCTAATTCAAATCTAGCCTGCGTAGCCTGTATCACAACCTATATTACAGGTTGTTGTTACAGCTCCCCTGTTCCTGGGTTGCTGAACAGGGCTTCCCAGCCCAAGTTGCGGTGGGTCACCATTCAGGGAATGAGTCACGAGTCCTCTTTCTGCAGCGAGATCCTTACTCCAGCTTCTTGGACTTAGTTTGAGATGCGCCTGGGTGCTGAAGATGATTTTTTGGGAAGCTCCTTTGGGAGCTGTGGGAGTCGTTTGTAGCTCTGTTGTCATTGGAGCTCTTAGATGCACGAGTCTGAATCTTTGCACTTCACTTGAGAGAGTGGTTGTGCTGCTGGAATTACTTTTGCTGATGCAGGTTTGAGTTTGCACATTCTTTGAATAAACACAGGCTATTGTTCAAATGTGCTAACACCTGGAAGAATAACAAGTGTTGCTGTATGTATATTATTCACAATAAGAGCGGTACAGAGTGGGCAAATGCAGGCCAGCAGTTGGTCAGTTCTTAGCTTCTGGGCACTTGTCCAAATATAATGAAAAATGTTGACATTAAGTAATTTGAAGGTTTAATAATATTTAATTAACTACTATTTAAACACCTCTGCTCAGATTGACCTACATGTCTAGTTTAAAAGTTCTGGTATAGTTAATAGATCTGACATGTTCAGTATATAGTGGTTTGTGAAAGGCAAGAGAGCGCACCTCAAACTTCTGATAATCCGTTGTTTCTGAAGAAGAAGAACAAACAAATGCATAATACTAAATATTGTCCTTTTTGTTTATTTTTCAGATTAGCACTGTACGTATATGAATATCTGCTCCATGTAGGAGCACAGAAATCGGCCCAGACATTTTTATCAGAGGTATGTTTCCCCATCCTTTTTTTCCTTACACAACTTTCCAATGCATGCAAGTGAAAAAAATATAAATTGGTCTTGCATAAACAGCAGTGACAACCTTGAATTTCTGTTTACATAGATCAGCAGAGATTTCGGATTCTTCAGAAGCCAGTTTGACATGTCATTTAACATGCCTTTGCATAACTATTTTTGCTGCGATTTGTTATCCCCATTCTGTGATTTGCTACTACATTGGGGAAAGATTAATCTATTTACTGTAATAAACGTGCATGTTAGAAAATGCATTGATGGTACTCTTTTCTGATGACCTTCTAACTTATTGTTGGTATCTCCAATTGTGAATGATGTACCTCTCCAAAGTACACAGCGATCACGTATTTTACATCCTACTGTCATATGCTTGCAGTTCTCATTCTCTTACGGACTGTTATCTCTCTGTATTCTTTCCATGCTTCTAACCACTTCACTTCTTTTCATCTGGCAAATTAATTATGACTACAACCGTTCAGGTCCTGTTCCTTAAACAGTTTCAACTGCTAATGGAATTTTTACTTGGACACAGTAGTCACTATTTTTTATAACCTTTCGAATATTTTGTATACATCTTTTGAAGATTGAAGTAAATATGTCTCCTTAGCATTTTACGTGTAGACTGGGATACAAAAATACCTGTGTGCAAAACATATTGAGGTCTTTTGGATTTATTTTTGGTTTTAATCTTTCTTTGATGAGAACATTTAAGATAATAGTAGTTGAATAGTGAGCAGAAGTGAGGAAAAAAATAGGGAAGATGAAGTACTAAGAAAATTTGCTGCTTTAACTGATACTCTTCCAAAAGCTAATACCATTACTGTACTGGTGATAATATTTTGGAGGTGGGAGAGGGGAGGGTGAGAACCCAGAGTGGGTTTTGTGGTGTTTATAGAAAATTCGCGTATCAGAGATAAGGAAAAGGCGTAGAATTGTGGTAGCATCAGTTTATGTTTATAGTTTGACAATTGCTTTTTCTCTTTGGTAAAGCAATGGAAAAATAAGCAAGAAAATAATGGAGAATGTCATCTGGGCTTTCCCAAAACAGCTGTTATTTGTAAATAATACACTACGCAAGATTCATTTTGCTCATTTTGGTTTTATGATATATTTGCAAAATGAGCAGTTGGCAGGAGTATAACTGGTGTGACATTTGGATTTCTAGAAAACATTCAATACAGTGTCTTGAAACTTCTAAAACTACTTCAGTCTTGGGTTATAGAGAAACTCTTAGGTCTGAACGACTGTAATATGAGACTATGTGTCAAATCTTCCAAATTAACACTGATAACTAGCCAAAAGACAGTAAACACAGGACAGGAACAAGTAATGTATAGAGTTGGTATGAGGTGTCTGTAAGATTTCGCACAAGGCTGTGAGTTCATTTACCTCACTCATTAGCAGTGCAGAAGGGTAAATATTATGCTGACAGTACTTGTGAATGGTTGTATGTTGGAACTACAGGCAGTTGTCACTGAAATGGAGAAACTTGGGAAAGAATGTATTTAGGTGGACAGGTTCAGATTGAGAAAACTGTACACTAAAAAGCCTTGGAAAATATGAACTAAAAACTATAGTAGCCAGGTCTTAACATTGTAATGCCCTTTCAGTCCTGGGCTGTAAACCATAAATAGCTCTACCCCAACTCTGTACCCCATGTGAGTCAGCTGTTTTTGGTAGAAAGTGAGTACTGGCATACAGGATCAAAACAAGAGAACATCAGTTGAGAGAAGGGCAAAAGTCGACTAGGGAATTTACGATGTAATGAAAGTTACGATTTTCTGTGTGGTTTTATCCTTTTCTGGCTCATGGCTGTTGAGAAGCAACTGCCTCGTTGCGATGAGCTTGTTCTGAGAGTACTTGAAGTGTAGGAGACACCCAGGTGGCATTGGTTTGGTCCCTCCTTAAAAAGCATGTCTGTTTGGGCTCAATGCCCTATTTGCTCTGGCAGTCTGCAGCTGCCGGAATAGTTTGGGTGGATTTTGCTAAAGATGAGATAGTTTGGAGTAACTCAGCTCTGAAATTGAACGTTGGGGTGTAAAAGAAGTAAGCATACATAGATTATCTGAGCTATACAGTGGTCAGCAGTATCTATTTATGTATAAATGACAAAGGTTAAGAGCTCTTCCTTAAAGATCTACCATGGAATGAGTCTAAGAGTAATGGAACAAAATTAAGAAAAGGAAAATTTAAGTTCACTATCATGGAATCCACTCTACTACTAGATAACTTAGAGATGGTTGTCCTAAGCATTCCTGTATTTTTGTAATGCTTTGTGTCTTGTGGATCAGTTCTTTGAAATTTAAACAAGTCAAAGGCTGGAGAGCCTGCCCTATAAGGAAAGACTGAAGAAGTTAGCTCTTTTGTCCCTGGGGAAGAGAAGGCTCAGGGGGACCTTGTCACAGTATTCCAGTACTTACAGGATGGCTACAAAGAGGACAGAGGCTCTCCCTTCATAAGGAACCACATAGAGAAGACCGTGTGCAGTGGGTACAAGTTGCACAGGGAGGGGTTTCATCTTGATAAGAGAGAGAATTTATGGTGAGAACAGTCATTCACTGAAACAACCTCCTCAGGGACGTGGTAGAGTACTCATCACTGGGAGTTTTCAAGACACAACCAGACAGGGTGCTAGGTAATCTTATCTAGGCTCCCTGTCCTACAAAGGGCTGTACCAGATGATCTTTCAAGGTCCCTTCCAACCTGAGCTGTTCTGTGATTCTATGATTCTATGCGTCAGTAAGGTCTAGAAGTCCTCTGCTGATTTTTTCAGTTTGAAGGTGAACTGTAGTCCTTGTTGACTACAGCCTTCGAAGCTTTGTTGCCTTCATCTCTAAAACATAGGACCTCAAGCTCATCTAGTATTTTCCTGGATCTCTTGATAGCAGAGACCTCTTCAGTTAGTTGGCTGTAAGTCTTGTATCTTGATGTGCAAATTTACTTCCTTTCAGGAGACATGGCATGAAGCACTGGGTTTAAGTAATTCAACAGGTGTTTTATACCAATTCATCATAGGATTGGCAAAGCGGCAAGGGGCTAGCACAACTAGCTTTCATCTGAACAATATCATTGCTTATGAGGCTTGAACAGAGCTACTCAGATGGGGTACACACAATTTTGAAACAAAAGAAGATGATCTGCTCCAGAATTTTCCCTTTTGTGTCCCAGCTGCTGCGTTTTCCTTGAAGAGCTGATCCTTATCCCATGTATTTTCTGTCCTTGAAGTTAGGTTCTAGCCTTGGAGGAGTAATTCCCATTAGCTTGGCTGGACCAGGAAGGTGGGCTTTTCCTAATTAATCAGTCGCTGGTTATGGGCTTAATCTTAATCGATACAGTTGGCAATGAGGGTATTTTTCTAAAATTAATAGTTCTTTATAAATCTTTTTAAGCCTCTGTAATCAGACAGATGGGCATATGCCATGTGAGACAGAAGTATGTATTTTTTGAAAAACAAAACAAAATTCCTTCATAGAAGCCTCAAACTTCCCTATTCCCTTCAGGCTCCTTCTCTGAATAAATGTCTCAAGATGATATATGTCCTGTTAAAAAGGACCAGCATAAGACCTGTTAATTGGGTAATTTCCTCATCAAGACCTGCTTTGAAAAGCATGAATACTGCTTAGACATAGTGAGGGCCTTCTACACAGACATAGTTTTTACTCTTAACTGAATGATTTTTCAACTTGGAGAACAACTTTTTGTTTTGCTTTTACATTGCATCTCTTCATTATGTTGCATTGGAAACATCTCAGAAGTACTGTGTCTTCCTGGTGATTAACACAAGTCTTTCCAAGCTATTCCCAGTGCATCTGAGGAACAAATGTGCTTGAGAGGAGTGTATTTGAAGAGTGTGTAATACTCACAGTAGCTTTGGCTTTTATTTATATTTTTCACTTTTATTTATATTTTTATCTGCCATCACTTGAAGGAACTTTTTAAAAGATGCTTTTTATATATTATCTACTGTTACGTGGTGGTGGTGGAGTTAAGCACCATGCAGTTGGTTCATTCTGCCAACTTTACAAACAGAAGTGATAGTGCCTCAAGGTTACCTTCTAAAAACAATTTTTAAATAGCAAAATAATTTTTGAATAGTTATATTCAAAAAATACATCAAAATTATGCTAGGTTACTTCATATGAGTGCAAAGAACATTTTTAGGTTTATGAACTACATACTCTTCTCCTGCAAGCTATTGACTCAACTTGCATGTATTTAATTTCTTAAGAATTGGGTGTTGGAGTTGAGAATCAAAGTTTTAGGCTCTTTTGGGAAGTGCTAGCTTTACCAGTGCGTCTTGCATTATGAGCACTGTGTCTACCTGTTTCAGTAAGCTTTTATGTACTTCTATATATGTCTCTCTCTCTGTCTCTAAATACCTTTCATATTAAGGCTGTTTAAGCATTTCATTAAAATAGTCTGCTTTTTGTCTGCCATTGCTTCTGTCTTTAGAGCAGAATATGGTGTGTGTTTGAACAATTTTTTTTTTTTTTTAAACAAAACTGGACAGGAAATAATGCTATGTGTAGTTGTAACTGGAGGAATTTAGAGTGCATGCAATGCCCTAGTTTCACCCAGTTTTAACATGAGACATTCTTCTCTACAGTGTTGTGTGGATTTCTGCAGGATCTCCAGTTATTTGCCAACAGAGTTCCTTCAGTAGTTACACGGGCTTTATTGTAATCCAAACAATTTCATTTTGTAGTTAAGGACAAACTAATGACTATGGCATTAATAAAATAGTTGTGTGATCACAGTTAAGATGCAACATTTGGGAAGTATCGTAGAGGTACAGAACACTGTCACTGTGTGTTAAGTTGTCTAATGGTTCGCTGATCAACAAGAAAAGTGTGAAGCCAACTGCATTTCCTTTGAAAACAGTGTAAAACAAACAATGTTTCCTAGGTGGGAGAGAAGTCAAAGCCAGAGTAGCTCTGTTCAGGAGAGGTTGCCAGCGCAGACAAACCAAGCCAAACTAGCTTTCCATTTTCACTGAGTGGTGGGAAACTGGGTTGTAACTCTGGTGCTGCTCCTATTTGCCACATCACCTCTAGCAGTAAAGCACTCCTTGAGGACTGTAAAACACTGGCTCGCTTTGGATGTGGAGGGAAGAGTGTGGAGGGAAGACTGCCACCTGCTGAACCAGTAGCATTTGTTCTGTGTCTTCTATGTTTTCCTTAGTGCAAAGTGGAAAATCTTTTAGATCTTTTTAAGGGTACTTTTTAACTCTTACTTTTTTGGGAGTCATGCACCTTTGACCTTAAAATAATGCACGTCTCAGTGGTGGAGTGATACAAAATACATTGTTAATAAAATTCTATTCAGAATCTAAAAATAATATTCTAAAATATGCTTTCCTAGAATAAGAAAAGCTTATTTTAAGTATCAACTATATTAATAAGTGTAATAAAGTAAGAAATACGGCCATCCAGATTGATGATGATAAAGCCTTTCATAACTACAAAATCTTTTCTTCTTTATCTTTTTGCTATCTGCATGAATTACGTAATGCTTTTTAGACACAATGATCACAAAAATGCACATCTCAGTTTTTACTGTTTTGTTTTAGATAAGATGGGAAAAAAACATCACACTGGGGGAGCCCCCAGGATTCTTGCATTCCTGGTGGTGGTAAGTATCAATTTTCTTTTCCTCTGATTTTTAGAATATGTCGATTGCTAGGTCCATCAGCTGGAGGCAAGAAAAGAAATTCAGGTGAACATTGTAAAAAGAATGTGAAGGTGAGGATCAAGAATAATTTTCTTGTTAAGAAATGAAAGAACAGAAAATTAGATGTAGAAAAAGATACAAACATTAGATACAGGGAAAGAAAGACTGTATAGTGCATTGATAAGAAAGCATCTTTGAAAGAGGACAGCCTGCATTTCTTTCTGCACCACCTTCCAGTAAATTGTGTGTTTAACAGATCATTCTACATATACTAAATAACTACATTTGAAAAAAACAGTATATACAGAGACTGCAGAGACTGAGCTTCATCGGTGTTCAGTCCACATTCTAGTCACAGTAACAGCATATGAAAGTGATTAGCTGAAGCCAAGCTACCAGCCTTTTTGAGAAGCAGCGTGCATTAGCATGGGCTTGGTGATGCAGTGCCTGCATTTGTGCAGTTTCTCAGTTCGTAATACAGGTAGACACAGCGTTGACTTCTAACTTCTTATGCATGATACCGTTTGCTTATGCATACTGGTGTGCAGACCACACGTGTGTGTAGAATTCCCAAGGAGAAAAGAATGCTGATAGTCACTGCTATTTAGCCATGCTGTTTATTAGTTGTCACATGATTTGAATATATCCAATATGCCTGTGTTCGAAAGAACACAAAATACAGAGAATATGTCCAATTGTCAGGAATACAAGAATTTACAAGTTTTAAAGTGGTCCCATCCAAACCTGACTGATTTGTACAGCTGTATGGAAGGTGGCATATTCTTCATTGACTTTTCTTTCATAGCTTTTAGCTGTGTGATGGAAACCTGGCAAGGAGAATGTGTTCCTTATATGTCTGATGTCTACATTATCCTTGATTTTGATCTTCTGCAGTAGAGTGCTCAAATTCTTCACAATTCCTTATTATGGTGCTGGACTAAGTTACAGAGGATTAAGTCTAAAACAATAAAGAAATACTACGAAGCTTTTTAAAAAATTTATTCTTTCAATTGTTCTAGCATACACATAATTTAATTCCAGAAACTTCGTGTCAGAACTGATTTGTGCATCACTCTTATTTAAAGTTGGTTGGGGAGGAAAATTGATGGGAGTACATAATCTCCTCTCACTCTTTATAACCCAAGAACATACTCCTCTATTTCCTACTCTTGTCCATACACCTGTTTCTCTGGCAACTTTTGTTTAAAGCACAGTACTGGACATTGGAAGAACTCCCAGTTTTCTCTCCGGTTTCTTTCCTTTTTATGTTATTACAAATCTGTCCCTTCCCATGCTTTTTGGAAGTTAATTGCAGCAGTTGCCAGAGGGATGAGGTTAAACGCAGAGCTTCCATAATATGCTTTATACCCTTAAACCTTGTGTATTAGACTAGGTTCTTGGTCTATACTATGGTGGTATTAAAGGAATGCAGCACTGCTTGCCTTGGAGAATTGGATAGTAGATCTTGATTCTTCATAGATGTTTTACAAAGCTAAATTCTTTCATAGAGGTAAGTGTTTTCATCCCTTGGCAAGGAAGTGATATGTCTCTTTCTATATATGAACATACATATGTGGTGTGCGTACACCATGAAATCTACCCAAGTATTACAATGATTTTCTTACCATCTCTGTAACTTCTTAACTCGCAGTGTGTTTTGGGATCTCTACTGTGCAGCTCCAGAAAGACGAGAAACATGTGAACATTCAAGCGAAGCAAAAGCCTTTCATGACTATGTAAGTTTTGTGTGTTCTTACCACACTTCCATTAATTGCATGTATAAATATGATGGAGAAGTATTTCTAGACTGCAGTGGCTTAAAAATGCGGGTGTCTGTCATATATAACTCTGTTTTCTGGGGAAGCCTTAGAACTAGGACTTCGTAATACTGTGATTACCCAGCACCATATGGAAAACTCCTGGACGGACATCAAAGTGCTGTCCAGTGTGTTAATGCAAAATGTCCTTCTGTCCCCGCCCGCAGCATGGACGCATCAGGGTGGTCAGGACGCGTCAGGCACAGGGCAAATGGAAGCGCAGATATGTCCTGCCCAAGTATCTGTTCTCTGTCGGCGGTGAAGCAAAGGCTGTTCAGTAGATGGAAGTGAATGCCTGGCTTCTGTCAGGACCATACTGACTTACAGTGTGATTGTTCATTCTTCAGGTGTTTTTGTATCCTGAAGTAGGTATTTTTCATCAGCATAATAAACACTTAAGCATCATACAACAAGTTAAATGCACAATCACTTGGTCCAAGAGAATGGAAGGAATAAAGGGCAAAAGTGTTATGCCAATTTTGATGCCTTTGAGACTTAATTCAAAACACAGCAGGGAGTCTGACAATGTTCCCCTGCAAGGAATAATAATAATAATAACAACAACAACAACATTATTCTAGAAATTAAGGTCCAAAACATTGCAACGGTTTCATTCCATTTTTTCCATTCTCATAATGTAAATGGAGCTCTCCAGAAATGTCGAACTGCACTCCAGAATTAGGATGGAATTTGAGTTCCTTCTGCTATGTCAGCTCTTCTCCGTCTGGTGATGTCATTTTTACTGACAAAATCCTTAGGAGGCTGACGATTCTGAGTTTATTGTTCCTTTGGACCATTGATGTAATCTAAAGAAGGGGTATAACTGTCTTACAGTACAACTCTGAAACCTCTTTCCTTGAGTGTTTTCCAGGTCTGTCTTAGAAATACTGTCTAGTTACTGCAGAAAAATATTTCTACAAATAAAAGTAAAATTAGACTGCCATAGCCCAATGTCTTACAAACACAAATTTGGAAAACAAAATGCATCAACTAAGTCACCATTTTCCATAATTTGATAATGGCTTGTTGTCCTACGGTATGTGAGAGAACGGTGATCTTGCCTTATTTTTAGTTAGCAATGACAACTTCGGTTGTAAATTCATCATCAAAACACTTAGAACTGTTCATCATATTGCTGCAAGACCCCCCGTCTCACCAGAGCGCAGTAGAGAAACAAGTTCTGTGTGTGATACAATTTTGTGATTGTCTGAATGTTTAAGTTACTGTATAAAATTGTGTTTGATAAAGGAAAAATAAAGTGATGGTATGCACATCAATCTGTGTTAAGACAGGATGAATGTTTATTTCAGAAATAAATTGGTTTATTTTAGAAATTAATTCACCAGGTATTTCTAAAACCCGTTCTCCCTTAATCTTTTAGGTGACAGGAAAAAGCTAGCTTTTGCATTATTTTTGTCACAGTTGAGATAAACTCTCCTAACATCTAGCAAGATTCATGGTGTTCCTTAGCATCATGTGCTTTTTGCTTAGTAAGACAGTTTGCATCACAAGTAATTTTGAAATCTTACATGTATTTAATATTTCATGAGTGTATTATATGCTTATGTTAGAGAACATGACAAATCGTTATAAAATACAGCCAAGCATATTTCACAACAGAGGAAGATGAACATATATTAAGTGAAATCCTGACCCGTGTAGTGTTTTGCCATTAACTCTAAAGGGGTCAAAATTCCATTGTCAGTGAAGACCATCAGAGAGCTGGTCACTGGATTCTGGCTTCTCCATCAGTTTGTGGGGTCTGGTAAATCAAAACCCTGCTGTTAAATTGCAGGTCAAGTAATTGAGCACTTCAGCTGTACTGTCATATCTGGAAATCGTAGTTGTCAAGTAGCAAAAGCACAGAAGGCTTATTTATTAATTCATACTAGCAATTCAGAATTTTTTATTAGGTATGTGTTCTACTTGACCTAAGAAAAGTCATTCTTGCTGAAGCTGTGAGTGATCTGGTTACACCATACTTGTCATGTTTAACACTAAGTAGGCTGAATTGCTGAACCAATATCTTGTCTGTCTTTGCTTTTGTGAAGAGAGAAAGGTTTAAGAATGTTTGATGGAGGAGGAAAGCACTTGCAGATGATTTAATGGTTTGTGAAATATTGCTGCCTCAGTCAGCATATTTGCAAGTCAGTCTGGAACACACACAGGTTGACTCATAAAATGAATAAATACAGAAAGGTTTGAGTTTTTTTAAGTTTACTTGAAGTTTTACTGTATTTTAACTGCAGTTGCAAAAATAATGCCATTTGATTCCCTCCATCCCTTCTTCTTGGACAATGCTTTTTTGAGAGATGAGTTTTATTTCATTATTTACTTTACCATAAGATTTCATCATGTGCTTTGCTTGCCATAGAATACCATTAAATGTCTGCAGCTGGACTTTGTACATCTGCAGTATACTTGGATGAGAAGACTAGCCTGAGCCTTCTTCAGCTCTGCCTGTAGTGCTCTCCTGAATGGAGTTTCCTCTAATATCAACTCTGTCAAATCAAGCAAACTGAGTCTTAAGCCATGTGTGCCTATCAGTCTGTGCCACTCTTGTGTAAAATAACAGTAAAACCAAATTCTTTTGGTTTAGGTAGCTACTATTTAAGTTTCTGATATATATCTGTGTACAGGTTTCTTTATATAGTAGCATCCCCATTCTGCAGAGAAAGTGTTTGGAAGTACTCTTTCGTTGTGTTCGGATTGTACTCATACAACTTCTGATTTTTATCGAGCTATTGAGAGGAGAAGAATCTCTCATGTCTGACAGCAGGAACATGAATTGACTCTCAAGGTGGAGGCTGTTACTGCTTGCAGTACTAACAATGCTCATCTTACTGAAAATCTAATAAATAGAAAAGCAAAGGCCTATTCTGGCTCTAAAAACAAGATTTTCTATGCTTGTCCTCAGCTTAAGTATTTGCAGCTCCTCCATATTATCTAAAAGGGATTCTATTTTTATTTCTATTGAGATTTGCAATTGGAAATGTTTTCTTATGAGTGAACAAGGTTCTGAACTCATTAGGTACCTTTATATAATATATTTTAGGCTTGAAAAGAGAGGTGCATGTCATGAATGTGTGTGTGCTGGATCAGGGAGGTAGGTTCTGGCCTTGAAGTTTTAACATAAGTAATTTAGAATTAGAAATTTTTTACTTTTCAGGTAATTCTGAAAAGAAAACTGGTACTCACTCACCTAGCCTATTAATATTGCAAGTGTTTCAGTAGGAGCAGCTTATTTGAAGCACAAAAGCCTCCCATGTTTCTTTTCCAGGTACCTGTTATTTTTCCTGGAGGAAAACTTCTCTGTGCTTTATGTGAAAAATCATTTACATGGATGCTCTGAGACAAAATTTAGTCTTCATTGTAGAATGGGTTCTTCTTTCTTCATGGTGTCCTAAAGAGATCTTTTCATCTCTCTAGTTAAGATCTTGCTTCTCTGGGTTTGAACTGACATCTTCTGTTAAGAGAAGCAGGTTCCAGTGTGCACCTTGTTCCTGCCTTCTTTCCACTTCTTTACAAGCTGAAAACATACGGGATAAACATAAAGCTTGTGGTTCCTTGGAGAAGAATGGATTTTTAGCAGCACCCTTACCAATGAACTTCAGACTGCCGCAAGTGACCATTCTTCTGGATGAACAGGAGCTCCTGGACACACTGTCACACAAAAAGAAACTTTATAAGGAGTGGAAGAAAGGACAGCTAGAATGGGGGGCATCTAAGGAAGCTGTCCGAGCAGCAAGAGACCTGGTGAGAAAAGCTAAAGCTCAGTTAGAATTAAATCTAGCCAAGGAGATCAAGGGAAACAGCAAAAATTTCCATAGGTACATTAAAGGTAAGAAGAAGACTAGGGAGGGTGTGGGCCCCCTCAAAAAGGAAACAGGAGAACTGGTGACAAGCGATATGGAGAAGGCCGAGGTTCTCAACGACTTCTTTTCCTCAGTCTTCACTGGCAAGGGCTCCAGCTACACTCCCGGAGTCACAGAAGATAATGGCAGGGGTTGCACGGAACTGCCTGTTGTAAGTGAAGATCAGGTTCGTGACCATCTGATGAATGTGAAAGTGAACAAGTCCATGGGACCCAATGGGATACACCCACGGGTACTGAAGGAACTGGTGGATGAGGTTGCTAAACCGCTCTCTATTATATTCCAAAAGTCATGGCAGTCTGGTGAAGTCCCCACTGACTGGAAAAGGGGAAACATAATCCCC